>LKNJ01001846.1:0-29649 GCA_002120245.1 Maccullochella peelii | reverse complement strand
GGAAGGCAGGGGAGAGGGTGGGCTGGGTTGGGGAAGGGGAAACCTGCCCAGTACCACCACAATGGCAGCCTTGCTTCCCTCTGCTGTATCAGTGACACTCTTTATCCTTCCCTCTTACAGTCTACTTCACATAGCAGCACAGGACTCAACTGTTTTGGTCTAGTAACCGTGCTCTAAACGCTCTGTACACTCTTTACAACTCTTTAGCAGTTAGTACATTAAGCACAGTTCATTTTTTAGTTGCTCTCTGAAATGCTCTCACTCAGAACCCATACATCACATATCACACACACAGCAACACACACAGACCCTTGAGTCAGTGACACTGAAGCACAGTACTGAGCCTAGTCCATAGTCTAGTTCAGCAGCTGGCTCTGTGTGCCCTGTGGTTCAGTCAGCTGGGCCTGCTGCCTAATTTTACACTTGCTCATTACAAACTCACCACTATCCCTCCTCCACATCTGGCCTCTGGTGTAGAGAGAGGGAGAGGGACGCGGATCATGGCAGACAAAAACTCACAGCCAATTTTTTCTGTTCACAGAGCTGGGGGGGTGGGGGTGGCAGCACGTAGTAAACAACTGAGAGAGGCTTCTGTCAATGCTGAAAGAGAGAAAGTGGGATAGAGAGAAACAGGCTGCCAAGGCACAAGAGTGCATGAAGAGAACAATGGGAGGAGGAAAAGAAATCAGGGCAAAAAGTGAGTAGGAAGGTTAAGGAGGCCGTTTGGTATTTGGAGAGGAGGAGGCAGAGTGGCTGTCTGGCTACTAGCAGCCATTGCTGCTTAGTGGGACTCCAGGCGTAGAAATTCCTCCTACATCTCTGCTCAATGCCACTTCTGTTCTGTTCTGTTCTGCATGTTAACAGCACTGCAGATACAAAGGGAACCATGTCTGCGTGTGACTGAAACTAGTGTTGCCGTGTGTGTATGTGAGAACATCACCCACCACTACAGGCTCCTTTCTCTGCTGGGTGGAGGCACCCAAGCTAGGCTAACAGAAGCTACCTTGACCCTGGCAGCAAGATAATCCTAATTAATATACTGAAAGAGATGTGCTGCTGCCATAGAATAATGATTAAATCAACTAAATCAGACTTGTTGATTGCAGATGTTTAAAGTCGGCTTTGATGTTTTCTTCATCCAAAGCCACTTGTGATACTCTAGCTGGCTAAATGGTAGAAGTGAACTAGAGCTGTGCAATATATTGTCGTTATCTATATTGTGATTTGTGACTAGATAATGTCTAGGATTTAGGTTGTTATACTATACTGTACAAATCTTAAATTTAGTCAGTTTGTAATCTTTGATACCGCTAAGCAGTAACGTAAAACAATTTTCTGAACCTAAAGGAATTGTTTGACATTTGGGAAATATGCTTATTGGCTTTGTTGCTGAGAGTTAGACGAGAAGACTGATACCACTCTCATATCTGTCAGTTAAATATGAAGCTGCAGCCAGCAGCTGGTTAGCTTAGCAGAAAACAGCTGGAAACAGCTAACCTGGTTCTAATATATCTTCCCATAATTCCACAACCTGTCGTTTTTACACCTCAGTTTATCAAACTTCGGCAAGAAACCTGATTAGTGTATTCACCAAAATGTTGAACTGTTCCTTTAATAGCCCTTTCTAGAAAGCGAAATGATCAGTGAGTTCATTTTCCTGTATTATCCGCATGATTAATAGTGATCTTTTCTCAATTTTTTCTTGTCTAAATATCTTATAAAAGCCTAAATAATCCACTCCAAAATATAGTAGCTTCATACTACTAATATTGAGATATTAGATAACACTTATTGCTAATCTTTTGAAAACACTGAGCTAAAGGAAACAAAATGCTCAGATTATTGTTCACAGTTAGGAGAAATGGCCCCTGGGTAATTTCTGCAAAAACATATACCAGCGCAGGGAGAGGGGCACAGGGGTGTTCCTTATGAAAACAGACCTATTTATGGCTTTCCGTGAATGCTGGCCCCCACAGTGACGGATCAGTGCTAATCACTTCAGAATGGTACAGCAGACGAGACTTTAACTTTACAGACCATGCCTTTGGTCTCCGTCGCCAGACAAGTCTGTTGGCTTGACCGAGGCTAAGATCAAGTGCACTTGCTCAGTCAGTCATGAAACATATCTAGGCCAAACGTATTTTTTCCTCCTTACACTGCTTTCACTTTGTTACCTTAGCTTTGAGTCGGCTGCATGCTCTATCATGATGTATCCCTGCCTTGTGAAAGTCTAGCTCAACACACACTAAAGTTACAGATAGAGGAGCATGTGCAAAGAACAAGCAGAACACAATGTCAGAGAAAAATAACTAAGACTACTGAAAGTGATAACAGTGCTTTTTATATGTTAACCTTTGCCAAATGAGACATGACCAGTTCCAGGAACAACTGGCCATTTACAGTATATCTTTACACACACAGGCTGCACAATTAATTAGTCATGCACAGGTGAAAACTGTAGTTTTGATAGGACATCAGCATTTATGCCACAGAAAGAAAAGATCATTTTTTTCTTGTAACCTGGGATGGAAATGAGCACCAGCCAAATGCTGGTAAAATATGAAATATTAAAGTGGCTGGTAGACACAGAATAATGATTTACTATTGAGTGGCTAATTTGAACATTTATCTGTCAGTGGCTGGTTGATGTTAACATTTTTAAAAATTTATTTCTGTGTTGTTTTTTTAATGCTCTGTCAATTACGTCTTCATTTTTTGTCCTTTTCGCTTTTTGGTTTGTAAAACACAAAAAAATGTTACTTGCATTGAACTTATCTGTAAAACTGAAACACAATAAATAAAAAAAAGTTAATTTCCCACCCTGCTTGCATACCCTTTGGACCTCCAAATAATTATGTAACCAAATTATAAGCATTAATCATCACAATCCCAACATACAGTAATCAGGATCAGAGTTTAAGCCATTACTGTGCAGTCCACACACACACACACACACACACACACACACACACACACTAAATCAGTTTTGACACAGTCAGTGCCTTGCCCTGACTGCTGTTGTTTTGGTCACTCCACTGTTTTTTTTGCGCAGATACACAAAAGCATGACGGCTGTCCTCTTCAACATCCTGATAGTTCAGCTCTCGCAGACTAGCTAGCTTGTCATGAACAATAAACAGCTGCAAATCGCTGTCGTCCTGCACCTGCTGAGATCAGTGAGAATGCTGCTGAATTGCAAAAAAGGCCAAGATCCTTCTGCCAGCTGGGGAAATGCAGAAAAACAGGTGGCATGGCAGCACAGTTAGCTCGTTGATCTCCATCAAGGTTAATGTTCTATACATTCAGCTAGTGGTGTACTCTGTGATGCATCTTGTAGCATATTTCCATCACAAACCTGTTTACATTCCAACTGAAAATGCTTTCAAACTCACAGATCTGGTAGTAGCATCATACCAGGAAAAGAAAAGTGGCTTGCAGGTAATTTCACTAGTACCTGTGCAGCATATGATCAGTCAGTCAGTCAGTGGCATGACTGAAATACGACAGGGGATAATCTAGTCTGAGTAGCTCTTTTTTTAAAATTTTGTAGTTTCACAACTTTCAACCTAACCTTGTACTCTACTATAACACATTTTCCAAGGCTTTCCAATTTTCCAGTGGCCTAGAAAGCATGATGCTTTGGGCATTTGAGCATAAAGAAACTGCCAAAGCAAAGAAGCCCGTAGTTGAAAGTAGTTTGCACAAAATCGATAGGACAGATGGTGGGTGTGCATTTTAAATGACCCTGTCGTAACTCCATTCGGGTTTCAAAAACAACAGGCTACTTATCTGACATGATGCAGCATGAAACCGCACAAGGTTAAATAAGGTCAAAATAAAAGTTCTATTTTTTTTTTATTTTTTTTTTAAAAAGGGCAACAAGGAGACAAACATTTCTCATCACAACAATAACCAAAGCAGGGAAGAGTTAACCACATTAGCACAGACGTGCTACGTGTTTTGAAAGTTGGAGGATTCAAAACCCCCCTTAGTTAACCAACGAAATTCTGCTTCCCATCATAAAATAAAAGTTGAATGATTCCCGTGGATAGTCTATGATGTTGCATGAGCAAACAAACCAAAGAAAACACATTAACAGTAATATTGTAGCGCTTGAGGGGCAATAAACAGAACAGAACTGACAATTATGAGCACAGCCTT
This sequence comes from Maccullochella peelii, assembly GCA_002120245.1. Lineage (NCBI taxonomy): Eukaryota > Metazoa > Chordata > Actinopteri > Centrarchiformes > Percichthyidae > Maccullochella > Maccullochella peelii. The sequence continues at coordinate 25,489 of LKNJ01001846.1, read as the reverse complement.
TGCACAATAACAGCCAGCGAAGGCATGCTGAAACGGCACGGCAAACAGACTTGCAGAGAGTGATTGTCCCGCTGACAGGATGTGAGTATAAAAAGTGAAACGTGAGCGGGAAGTGTGCAGGGTCATAAAGCTGTGCAGTTCGACACACACTTATTCTCACAGACAGACAGATAAAGAAACAAGCAGATGGGTAGTTTGGGGTAAAACAGGAACTTGGGAGTTTGATTTGCGTGGTATTTTACTGGGACACACAAATAACTAATTTCCGAAGTATTAAAAACAGGAGGGGATCGAAGATGGCCAACAATGAATTAAAAAAATATATTGGAGAATTTAAACTGGAAGACATCATTCCTGGTGAATGCGCTGGTAGATTTGGGTGTTAAAACACTTTAAGCTTTCAAGAGATAAGCTGTTCTAACAGCTGAGATTTATTAATCCTGCTTTGCCAAATAGTGAGACTGAAAAGGCTCCTTGTGTAAGTGGGTACACAGTTAGGGCTAAAATGATAACCTTGATTCATAGGCCTTTTTCACAGCATTCATTTTGTCTCTTCACAGTAGGAAAAGCACAGGTGTTACTAATAACGTTAACAATGCCGCTGTTCTGTGTCCCAGTAAGCCTGCATGCACAATACCAGGACCCTGAAACTGAAACAGCTAAATGGAATTCAGCCATCACTTATTTTATTATTTACTTTACTTGCTTTTCATACTGTGACATGTCAAAATTTCGTAACCATTTCCCATTATTGATGATGACGACTAGTCTTTTGGGTGTTTTTGCATTTAACCTGTTTGCTTCGGTTAACGTCAATCAGACCCAACTACCAGGTGTACTCCGGAAGTCTGAGCTGAATGGCTCCTGTAGCCAGGTTTTACGTTCTGGGCAGCTAGCCGGAAAATGAACCATAGCAATGTTTCTCACACAGAAATATGCACTAGTGCAGAACACAGGACCTTCTTCCTGTATTAACCATCTCACTCCCGCCCCAGACACATCTGACAAATAAGCAGAGTGAATCTTCTCATGTGGTTTGTAGTGATGCATTTTAGTTTGCTTGAATTTTTCTCTGTGGAAAATGAAACTGGTCAACTGATTGGGACCAGAGCAAACAAACTATAGGTGTGAAAACACCCTCAAAGCTCCTACACACCATTGGTCCACCCAAATACGTGTTTTCATTTATAGTTCTCAATTAGATTTCTTCCGAAGTTGTTCTGAAGCATTTACTGGTTATAAAAACGTATGGTAAAGGAATAGAAAGAAGCAGCAGAGTAAAGTGCACTTAGATGCACTTCATTTTTGTGCTTCATACACTGCCTACATCGAGCCCAAACACTTTGAGGTGCACAGTTTAGTTTACTGCATCAATACTGCTTTCCAGAGAGTCCTGGGTACATACATTAGAAATAAGCAATAAAAAAAATAAAAGAGCATGTGTCATAACAAGTGCATCCATTTATATTTGTACACCCTAGCATAGATCCAACCAACAAAAAAACCAGTTTGGGTGTGCAAGAAAACTATTTCATACAACCCTTTAAATCTATAATGACTGGCCTGGTGAAATGAAATGCCTCAATACTGTTGCTGCAGTAATATTTATGAAAACTGAAATGGGAATATAGAATTTTATTATTTTACATTTTTCAAACTTTCATTTCATATGCTTTGTATCTTCACATTACTGTATTTCTCTGAACACACACAATCTGTTAGCTGAGCATCTGAGGCTCTAGAGCCTGTGAGAAGTCTGTTGTGTTTTCTGTTCCAGCCCAGATGGCAGCATTGGCTGAGTCAGCGGTGGCTGGTGGTCCTCAGTAAACTGATGATTAGCCGTGGACAAAAGGAGGAGAGCGAGGGCCGAGCACTAAGAGCCAGGATCTGAGGGACATATTAGTCAGTTTGTTCTGTTTGAATGAAATAATACCTTAAACAAGTGCACTGTTAGTGTTCAGCTTCTCCTGAGAGGATGTGCACAAGTTGCTGCCATGAACTAACTAAGTAAACAAAATCAAGATTATTAAGGCCTCACATATTTTATTTTAGTCATTTTAGTTTTGAAGACAATAGGCGTTTTTGGACCGAAGGAACTTTTTCATAGTTTTAAGAACAGTAGGAGGACCCCCTCTTTTTTTATAGTGTTCACACTGCAAGAACTGGGAACAATCGTAGTTCTCACAACGCAATTTTGAGGGATTTTTTTAGCTCTTACTTCAGAGTAGGTATTCTCCCAGCACAAGAGGAACCTTGAGTGACTTAAGTGTACAATGATTGGTCCAGACGCAAGTGTACAGTGCTTGGTCAAACACATGAGCCAATGCAGCGCCGGCAACCGCTATTCCGGGGTGGGAAATTAACTTTTTAAAACGTGAACATCTACCAGACGCTGACAGATTAATGTTCATATTCACCAGGCACTCAATATTAAATCATTATTTTGAAATGTACCATTTTACCAGCATCTGGCTGGTGGCTCATGCTAATTTCCCACCCTGCCGCCATCTTTAAAAACATGTGTAGGAGCTTGTAACGGTTGCTTTAAAAATGGACCAAAACACGGACAAATGGACTGACAGTGAAGTCCAGACTTTATTGAGTGTATATGCGGCAAGGGACATACAACACAATATTTAATTCATCAAAGCTAACTATAAATATCTTGCGTGTGACGTTGTGAGTGGCATTGCTATACCAACTGTCGGCCGGGTTACGGCACTTCAGCTTTCCTATTGGTGGTGCGAACGCAAACAGAAAAAAAGCCGTTAGCTGGAGGTATGTAGTTGGTACACTGTTTGGTCTGAATACAAATGACTTTGTCCAGGTCATCCCTGTCAACAGCTGCCATACTTTAGCTTGAAAAAAAAAACACTATATATATATATATTTGTGTACCAACTTTGTTTTCTCTTGATGCAACAGTGACATTCTCATACTTCAGCACAGGAGGAGGAACTCTAACTTTCAAATATGCCAGACAGTCTTGCAGTGCTGCAGGCTAATCTCAGTTGGCATCAGCAGTGAAATAATGATATAAGAACACTTCACACTGCTTGTTCAGCTAAAAGCAGATATTTAGACTTGGCACTGGTGTGGTGGTGCAGTGCTGAAGGAAATCCTTTTGGGAGTTCTCATTTAGTGTTACAAAGCAACTTGTGATTCATAGCTGGACTAACAAAAACCGCTGCTGCAAGCATTTGGAGTTTGAGAACAGCTAATCTGCAAATATCACATTAGCTTTATCCGGCCTGGTGAGAGTTTAAAGGAGCACATTGCAGTAGCTGGGTGCCTCTTTGTAATATGACTGTACTGACTGCATAGTCATCATATTTCACATGTCAGAGGGTAGCATCAATACTAGCTTGCTAACTGTGTTTCAGGTGGATACTGCATTTTTTTGATCATGACAACACACATTCAACCTAAAGGTGCTATTTGGATTATTGTGGCCCCACAATAATCTAAACAGTGGATTAAATGCAGTGGTAAAACTTTATACATGACTGCCTTTATCATGATAAAAATAATAATGCTAAACATCTTCCACATACTTGTCTATAGTTAGTATTTATTTTCTTCAGAAGTTGTGGCAGGCAGCCTAGCAGTGCTAAATGAGCCCAAAAGAATATAGATACTGCAATGCAACACAAAGGCTTGCCCCATGCTTGCCTCAGGCAACCTGTAACGCAACAGCAGGTTGAAAACCACAACGTGAAAAAAATGCCACTGTTCGAGAGGGTGTGTGGTGCCGTATCCTGTTTTTCTGTAACAGACGCGTACCCTGAGCGGCGAGAGAACAAAACTACAAGACTTCAAACTGCAGTCTAACAGCTACTGCCCTGCCAGAGCCATGGTCGAGCAGAGTTTCAGCCACACACACACAAGCTGCATTGAGACTCTGCCAAGATACATTTGTAAAGTCTGACATATCTTTTTTGCTCTTTTCAGTGTTCTCCCATTTGCTGCACCACATATCATCAAAACCTTTACATGGTTCACAACAAGCTGCACACAAAACCCAACAAGAACTGATTAATCCGTCTGCAGGGCCCATCACTGGGATGTTCCAAAGCAATGCATCAACTGGTCACTAAAGAAACCTTTTGTTTTAATGTTTATAATCTTAACATCCATATAAATATTCTGGGGATGATCGGTCTCAAAAGGGGTCTCGCCACTTCAACATATGGCAACATATGGTCTGTCATCACTTTGCAAACAGTGTGGTGCATCTTATGCTGGCCAGACATTTGAAAGCAAAGTTCTGACACTTCTGTAGAGTCAAACAGAGAAAGACTTAGTCTACACATGGGTGTACATCAAGTGCCACATCATATGGGATGAGGATTATATCTTGCTGCTTAAAGTAATGACTTGGCATCTTCCTTTTGGGGCTATATAAAGGCAAGCCCTGCGTGCCCTCACTTGTCCATACAGTGTATAAGTGAATACTGAGGCACACAGCTAGATTGGGCCATGCAAAAAACATGCAAAGCATTTCAACTTCTTCCAAGAGATATCAGGTTCATCCACAACGGCCATTGTCCCGTGTGTCTGTGTTTAAGTCACAGAATTCAAGCAGCATTCCATCAATGCTGCAGTTACGGCCTGGCATACCAACTGAAACTAAACGCATGAGCATGCACGCACACACTGTTGTTGACGAGTGCAGCTGTCGCTGTATGTCCTCTCCAACAAAAGAGCGCCATTTCATGCATTGACAGCTGTGATAAAACGCATTCCTCTCACAACTTCCAAAGACCGGTATCTCAAGCTGGTCTCAAATGTAAAGCTGGCAGCAAATATGTAACTACTTCTGAGTCCTAACACTTTTTTAAGACCCCAACTGGTTCACACAATTCAGTGTCACTGTGTTTCAGACTACAAAGCAATATGGACTCTTCTTAGAAAACCCTTAGTCATGACTCATTTGTCAAACAATCAATGCCAACCATGTAACTATAGCCCCCCACCACATACTGAGTTCTGCTAGGTACCACCACCACCTACAGGGAGCAGCTCCTGTCAAGAGAAGAGAAGGAAACAGCTGCTGTTGTCTGGCATTTACAACTGCAGTCTGAGACCAAAAAACATGAAACTAAACTAGGATAATACGGCTCTTCTACTGTACAGTAGTACATTGATGTACTGTTCGTGGTGGACTCTATAGAGTTGTTAGAACGCAGTGATTGCCGATGGAAAGAGTTGTTAAATTGTTATAACTTGTAGCAAACCGGTGTCCAAAAGCATTTCACTTCACTCACTCAGCCATTCAAGCGATTAAGAATCAAAATAAAGCAATAACCAAATCACTCGGTGAACTAGCAACGGGGAAACTCAACTGAAACGTGGCTCGAATTCGGCTGCTACTCGCAGGCTAAGTTTGCTGGCTAGCCAGTCCGCCTATTAGCCGGCACTGCTGTCAAGCAAACCCAGGAAAGGGTACTTCCTCAACAGAAGAGTATGGGAGACTAAATAGGGCACGAGCAGTGATAATTGTAAAAGTCTTGTCACACTTGCACAACGTTTAACGCCACCACATAACTAATTTCAGTGCTCAAAAGCGGCTAACGTTAGCTAGCAAGTTAGCGCTTCCTCCCCGGCATCTCTTCCCATGTGAACCCATTTGACAGTCACTGATTTGACGGGGATACACAATTTGGCACGACACCAGGCGAAGTAAACCCAACTACTAAATACGAATAAAAGTTGGTTACACCCAAAAACTCACCTGTATGTCTCTTGGGTTAGTACTTTTTAGGATGTTATGAACCGAAGTCTTGGTCTAAGCACTACTTTCACCGACCTTGGCAGCTCTGCCTGTCCCCAGCACAGCTACAGACAACAACACTCTCAACACGCAACCCTCCCTCGGCCACGAGAAAAACGAAGGACCCAAAAAAAAAAATCGAGTCTCCTCCCACCCTCATTTGTAATTGGTCAATATTAGGGACTGTGCGAAATGAGCCAATAAAATCCGCTATTGTGTTTGCGGCAAATTATGTCCTCTCTGCAGTGCTTGGCAAAGATTTTCTGTCTGTAAATTCAAGCTGGAAATGAAATGAATCATTTATGATGAAAACACCATATCTATTGTATTGTTCCAGTGCTTTAATTTAAGATAGTGTATCCTTTCTTTAAGCATTAAAACACTCATGCTTTAGGGCTATATAATTAATACTATTTAGAATATGCATGTCATAATACTTTCCTTATGGATTCCTGCTAGTTACATTTCCTATAAGCTTCAACTTACCCTTGCCAGTGTTTCATGTGTAATATTATATATGTATTATTATAATCTAGTGAATAAGTGTCGAGGTGAAACTATTGTTGAGTAGTCAGTTGGCAGAAAATATTGATTGATCTTTTCAGTAATTTCTGCTGGTACCAGTATCTCAAATATAAGGATCTTTTTAACTAGTAAACTGAATATCTTTGGGGTTGGTCTGTTGGTCAGACAAAACAAGAAATTTGAAGATGTCACCTTGTTACATTTTATGGAAAAAAATATTAATAAATTATTCAACCAAATATACAATTAATCGATAATGAAAGTAATCGTTAGTTGCAGCCCAAAGTAAGTGTATGCTATTTTGAATTTTAATTTGAGGAACTTATCATAACTTGAGCTGTTTATGTTAACCAACCAAAATACTTTTTTTGTAGTAAATTGGAGCTCACATCATAGTAAACTTCCTGCTTGTAATGGCTGGCCTTGGCCAGCATTAAGAATAATGTCATGTTTGAACATCTATAGAATGCCAGACTTGCATATTTGGCCCTGAGGGCTTTAATGCAAAGCAACAGGAACACACACACACATACAGAGCCTTTAAAAATGTCAAGGCTCTACAGTCAAAATGTACAGTCTTTTCAGCGCAGGGCCACATGTAGCTCGCTGATGCTATTCCTGTGTGTGTTGCCATACCAGGTTGCCACGACGCATGCTGGAGCCTTGAGTCTGTGACTGTGGGAAAGGTTTGGAGCTCATTATTGTCGGCAGTGTGGTCGAAGGTATGTGCAGGGTAAACACACCTCCACAAGACTATAAGGGCCGGTTAGGTTAGATGATGGGGGTCAGAGTACACCCATGTCTTCCACTACCACAACCGCTGGTTGTCATGGAGTCAAGTTTCCTTTACAGTAACTTTACATACACCCACACATGTCAAGAAACAGTCAGCATGTGTGTTTATTACTCTGTCCAGCAATTATACTCCACATTATGATTATCCACTGACGAGTTATACTGTATCATGTGAGTTATGCAACTATGACACATTTCTAATGCTGGAAATAGGTCAGTGAAAGTGAACACCGGAACAATCACTGCTTGTATCACTACTGCAGTTCTTCTCAAGGAAGGAAACATTACAGAGTTGCAACCATATAAAATATATACTTTACTTAAAGACAGCACTTGAAAAGTTGAATGACAGAAACGTATGTGATAAAGCAGACATTTTCACTATCCAGTCTATCCAACAGGTCAACTAACTACGACATAAGAAACCTAAATGTATGTACTTTACTGAAGGTTTCAGCCCACTTGTTTGTTCTTTGGCCTTTAATGACACTGTGAGCACTTTGGGAAATCTCTGCTGAAGGGTTGACCTCTGATCTGAAAGGTGCAATAATTAAAACTCTTAGTCACACAATAAAAAGCCATACACATAGTCCAATTGGGTAAAATTGGCCCAAAAGTGACACCTGGTGGCGACTGCCTGTAGTGTTGTCATAACTGTTGCAAAGTATTCACTTCTTCTTTTTTTCTTTTTTTACAAAATGACATGTCGAAGGTACAATACAATGTAATTTGGGATTGAATCATCATCAGCAAATCTCACACTGATGCATATCGCAACATATTTATGTTCCGTTGTCTGCAACAGCAAGAACATTTCCCTTTTTACAATAATTTTATTCAAGATAAACTGCTCTTGGAGCCATAACAAAACTACAACCAAAAAAGGGACAATTAAAGATACCAAAGTAACCTTCCTTCTCCACTGCCACTTAAATTATGAATGGGAGAATGAGAGTTGCGATCTGTATCCTTATATCTCTCCCCCTCTGTTTCTTGAACAGATGCCTTTTTTGTAGGTCCATACAATAAATACTGTAATGAAACATTCTCAGTCTGGAAAAAAGGTGACTAAAATCTTGCATATTTAAAATTGACTTCAAACAAATTAGTCAGGTCTCACATCAATTATTAATTAGCATGAAAAACTCTTCATCCTCTGGGTGGCAGTAGCTCACCACACTGCTGACTCAGCTGGCTCTGTATCTCTGTATCTGCACAGATATCAGCTGGATTTAACATAATGCACAACAGCAAATCAATCTGTAGAGAAGTATCATCTACAGTTTGTGCATTCTTTAAAAGTTTTACTGGTATTTTCTATCTCAAAATGTTCTTTGTTGCTTCACTTTAAAGTGTCTTCTCATCCATACCTGCTCCATATATTAATACTTTATGCCCCACAGCGCAGCACCTGTGGGTGGAGTTTGCTAGCAGTCAACTACTGTGTTATAGGATCACAAGCGTTTTATCATCCGTATCATATTAGCTGTAGGATAATGTAAAAAAACACTGAATCCATCCTTCACATAAGCCACAGGCAGACACCATCATTCAACTGTAATACTGCAAATATATGTTATATATGTACAGTATGAAGTCTCCTTTATTGTGGGTTATCCCATAATCCCCTAAAGACTATGTTAATGGTGGTGAGAGGTGTATGTGTGTGTGTGTGGCAGTCGGATGCATAAAACAGCAAAATGCTAAATACTTTATAGAGATTTTAATGCCTGTGACTGTAATACAAGGTAGATTAGAAAGGGAGCCTAGAAGTCAAAGGCTTGTTGGAGCAAACAGTGGCCAGTGAGGCCCAGTAGTGGCCCTGAGCAAGGACACTCGAACCTTGTTTATAGTCTGCACTAATCTACTCCCAGGACGAGGATTGGAAATGAGCTTAATATGGTGACATAAGGCAATTGGCTGTTGTTTCCGAGAGGGGACTTCAGATGCATACTGAGAGCATAAAATAATACATTCACTGATATTAACATTCAGGCCCTGGAGGTGGAAACAAATACAAAAACAAATGCCGTGTTAGCGCTCCCTTCTCTGTTTGCCCTTGGTGTTGGGCAGAGCAGAACAACAGTTTCCACTCTTTCATCTCCCAATGTCCATACTTGGCAGGATGCCGGGGCACTGTTGCTAACGGCTGCATGGGCTTGTTTGTATTACTGTGGCTGTTCAACAATACACTTATATTAAAAAGGACATGAGAAAATATATTGGATATATGAACATTATGCATATTTCCCGAGCCATGTTCAAGCTTGTTAATTGGTTTGATTCTTGGTCATTCCCCACTTTTGCCTTTTTTTCAGATACTTTGGTTTAAAACAGAAGCAGGGAACATGTTAAGGGATATGTCAACATTTCCATTTTTGGTGGGGTCAGAATCTGAATACTGCCAGAACAGATGTGAGTATGCATGGATTCTAAATGTCACCACGGCTGTTTGATGACAAGGCTTTTTGTTGCCCAGTGGACCAGGTGCATTGAAGTGTCATTGCTACTTCCTCACAGCCTCCGTAGCATCCAAATATCAGCTTTCCGTTTGCCCCAGTTGTGGGGCAAACACCAGGTTCTGCGTGGTGTGCTGCAAGTTGAGCAGAGAGGGCAAAATGAATTAAATCCGCCTCCCTTTCTTCCATTTTTTCTCTGGTCTGGTGACACTCAACTAAACTGCTCCTCCTTGTTTGCACTTTCAAGGGTTTCATATTTGTAAAAACTACCAAAGGGAGAGATGCATCAGCTTAAAAAAACCAAATGAAACCTCACTGAACCTCAGCCCTCGGGAAGCTGCCAGCCTTGCCGGAGGCCCCCTTGCTCGGTCCAGGCTGGACCCAGCTGCCTGTTTGCTGGCATCCAGTCTGGCCCCTTCTGCAGCCTGTGTGCTTAAATGTTTAGAAAAGGCTTCACCACATAAAAAATACATTTGATTTAAAAGAAAATGAATTGAAAGCAATGGTAAACAGGTAGCTTGGATATGAAAGCAGTCAGTATTGTCTCAAGTCTTAGCTCTTCTGGCAATTTGTTCCACATTTGAGCAGCATAGAAGCTAAAGGGAGCTTCACCACGCTTAGTTGATTCATACTTGGATCATTTTCCATCCTATAGCTATTGCTCTCTTAGCTTGTAAGAGACACAAGTCTATTAGCGCACAGTCACTCTTAGTAATAGAATCACTTGAATGAATACCCAGGATGCACAACTTTGGCAAACAAGGGATTCTATGTTATGTTTCACAGCCACTTGAAGGGTCCTGGAATAAAATGCTGAATGAATTCCACCTGCCCTAAAAGCAGGCATGTTATGTTGTGAGAGAGAGGGACCCAAGCGCAGACCGTAGGAGTGGGAGAAGAAAGGAGTTTATTAAGGAAGGGCAGGGAGGTAAACAGGGCAGGCAGGTATGCAGGCTGGGCAGGCAGGTAGGAGGACGGGCGGGCACGCAGGGAGGCAGGCAGGCAGACGGGCAGGTAATCTGGCAGGCAGGGGAGCAGGCAGGCAGGTAAGCAAGGGAGCAGGCAGGCAGGTAAGCAGGGGAGCAGGCAGGCAGGGCAGGCAGGTAAGTAGACCGGCGGGCAGGCAGGCAAACAGACGGGCAGGTAATCCAGAACATGAAACACAACATCCAACAGTACACATGAATAAGAACAAGAACAATGAACCGACGAGAACCAACTGAAAAGGACAGGTACAAATAGGGAAAGCACAGACGAGGGGACGAGACACAGGTGTGGTACAAACACAGGTGAAAACACTGAGGGCTGAGACGGGAGGCGGGACACAAGACCGAACTTCAAAATAAGAGCACCCAGGGACCAAAACCGTGACAAGTGCGTCTCTGACTTGACTACATTTCAAAGGGAGTGGCTTTTATTCGCAGAGCTGCTAGCATGGCTGTAGACTCTTAGTCTTGTTATTCATGTGACTGCCAGTTTGAACTGTAGTTCATGTTGCAGCAGCCACAAGTTGTAGGTATTATCCTAAACACCTACAACGTGTGTAAGACACTGTATCCCAATTGATCTTGAATAGAGTCTGGTTCCTGTAACCATGTGAAAATAAGTATTGAACACACCAGTTTACAACAACAGGCAAAGAACAGCTGAACTAGACAAAAGTCATTGTTTCCCTTCGATAGCTCAGTTGGTAGAGTGGAGGACTGTAGTGGTTTAACCAGGTATCCTTAGGTATCTGGCTCGAAGGAGTAGCTTTTAAGGGAGGGACTTGCTAGTGTGTCGCATGTACATGTAACAGTTTAGATTGCGTATGGTTCCATATACACTAAACAAAAACAGGAAACAACCAATGCTACTTTACATTTCTAAAATATCGTCCACTTAATTAACTAGGACTGGTTAACTCGTTAGCATAATGTATGTGGCACTCTCACTAAGCTTTGTGACAATGCATTTTTCAAATAATCCAATGGGTTTTTAAATGGTTTACAGTGTTATATTTATCATATATATTATTGAAATTAATACTATACCAAGGTAGAGTTAATGTAAAATCAGCATTTTTTTATATTGTCAATATGAAGTCTTTTAACTACTTTATATACTTTTAGGTACGTTTTTAAGTTACATCATATTTTAGAAGCTGCTCCTGTATTTTGGATGAAACTTTTAATCTAACTAAGTAACTTTAGTTGTCAAGTAAATATAGTGGAGTAAAAATCACAATATTTCCCTCTGAAATATGGAGTATGATTTGTACAGATTTTATGCTACTATAAAGTGGCATAAAATGGAAATACTAAAGTAAAGTACAAGTACTTCAAAATTGTACTGAAATTATATTCTTATTTTCCACTACTGCTCACTGACCTCTCGTATCTCTAGTGCTACAGCCACATACAGTACAAAAACCACTACACCACACATGCTGAAGCCTCCAGTGATCGTGTTTTTCTTTGTTCCTTTTGGGATGTTGTTTTTAGTATTGGGCCTTCAGTGATTTCACTTTTAAACACACAGCTGTAAAGCCACCTCATGGTGGTGATTTCTTTTTTATTTTTAGCACAACGGTGCACTCGACTTAATGCGCACTTCCCTTTTCTACTAAGTGATCTGACTCACTTCCCCTCTCAGGCCTCGACACGCAGGCTACTTTTACTCTGATAATTTGCTAATACCTTTCTCGGCTGAATCATTCTATATGATTCAACATATCATAATCACCCACAATGTAGGTCAGTTCCTCTTCCTAACTCAGTCTTTTTTCTCTTTTCTCTCTCTCCCAGCCTGTGATGAACAACGACAAGCACTGTTTTGAGTGTTACGGGTATGACATCATTATTGATGACAAGCTGAAGCCATGGCTTATCGAGGTGAGTAATTTTATAAAAGTGAGTTTAATTTGATAAAATGAACCTCTGCTGTGTGAAAAAAAACCCTTGTTTTTCTTCGCCTTGTTCCTGAACACACCAGTTGCATATTTTGCCAAGCCCAAAGATGCTTAACACAGTGACTCCACGTTCCTCTTCCTCGAGTATTAAGCAACTTTAAATGCCCTCAAGGTTGATCTCTGTGTGTGTATGTTTGGACGTGTGCCTCTCTGTATTCAAATATGTGCTGAAGGTGTGACTTTTACCCATCCAGTGCATTATTGCAGCTGAAAAACATACTGTTTTCAAACTGAGTATGCACCACGTAATCCAAGCTGATACAGACCATTTGCTGGCTGGTTTATTAACTTAAAATAGGATGCCTCCGTCATCATTGTATTGTGTGTGTTTTTTTACATTCTAAATATTGTGCTAGTTATGAGTCATATTTTACTGCACTCATTTTGACAGCCGTACAATTGATTACTGGGTTTCCAGGCTAGGTCTGAACTATTTCTGTTAACAGACACCGATCTGATCTATTTCGGGCGACATAAAGTTGGTTGTAGGGCATAAACGGTCCTCAGTGAGGGCCGGAAAAAACGTGTTCCACAAACCTAGTCAGGAAAGCTTCCTTTGTTCATTATTCCTGCAAGTATGTATGCAAGTAGCCAACTCTCATTAACAGGTAATGCCTAACAAAAGCTGAGAGCCTAAACTAGTTTTGTTTGTGCCATCTACTCAAGGAATTAAGTGTGTTTGTGTGTGTGTGTAGATATCAAATCATCTTTCTCTCTGCACTCATTTAAGTTTCCCAGTGTGTATCAAGTGTTGTTCTTTGAATGTATGTTTATGAGCACAGCTGTTATAGCACTTTAGCAGCAGAATTTCCTGCCTGATAAGAGCTTCTATATAGGGATAGGAGGAAATTATACAATGTGCTCATGCTTGTTTGGATCCTACAGTACATTATTAAGCTCTTCCTGTCTCCATGTGCTGTGATGAAAAGCATCCTTCTGTTCAAATGTAAATGTCACTTTCTTTGTTGGTGTCATTCTCAGGTCAATGCCTCGCCCTCGCTGACCTCCAGCACAGCCAACGACCGCATCCTGAAGTACAACCTCATCAATGACACTCTCAACATTGTCACGCCCAACGGGGACATCCCAGACTGCCGCTGGAATCGCAGCCCGCCCCGAGAGGCCCTGGGCAACTATCAAGTCCTGTGAGTAACATTCAAATCTACCAGTCAGACAAACTCAGCAACCTCTAACAGCCAAGGAGGGTCATACAGATGCTAAAAATATCAGTCTAAAGTGAAAGATTGCCTTTTACAGTTACTGTATTCCAGTAATGTTCCCTTCGATAGCTCAGTTGGTAGAGCGGAGGACTGTAGTGAACATATCAGACATCCTTAGGTCGCTGGTTCAAATCCGGCTCGAAGGAGTGACTTTTAGCTGCGACATGAAGAGCTGTCAAAAAGAACCTGAAACTAGGATACTCTAGAGGAATGTGCTGTACTGTGAACTGAGGTGGCTTGTTATTTCACTCCAACTTGAGAAACTCTGCTGGTAGTTTCAACTTTTTAAGAGTGGCTAAACAGTTGTTATATACAAAAGAGAATGAAAACACTACCTGAAATCTTTTAACTCCCAATACATTGATATTTAGACTTAGGTGGCTGCAGAAAAATCATCGGTAGCCTTTAAGGACATATTACACGCTTGTCTTCTCCATATACAATGCATTGGTTCCTGTTTTTTCCTCAGGAGCTATTAACTCCCTTCGATAGCTCAGCAAGTCTTAGGTTGCATAGGGTTCAACATACATTAGATAAAAACAAGGAAGACATATTTTACTCTTATTTGTGGTTGATGAACAGCAGGTATATACAGTAAGTTTTTAATCAGTCTTTTATTTTTATTATTTCTTGCTTGCTGAAAGTAAACAGGAATACGTGTTGTGAATGGTGCATTTTGGTAAATTTGTCTTCCTTTGGTAGCTCAGGTGGTAGAGCAGAGGACTGTAGGTGATGTGCCAAAGTTAGTTGTGGTCACAGGGATCCTTAGCCTGCTGGTTCAAATCTGGCTTGAAGGAACAGCTTTTTGGCAAATGGGAGAATTCTGGTGCTTTGATATATTTCTTTTTGGCACAGATATACCTGTATATAGTACCTCATTATATTTGTATACAAACTTACTAACTTGTTGGCTCAAAGTCTGGTAAAAGTAGACTCTGATCCACGTATTATCCTTCCTGGTCACTATCATTACATGGTTAAAAAATAAAAGTAATTCCTTCGAGCCGGATTTGAACCAGCGACCTAAGGATATCTGATTTGTTCACTACAGTCCTCCGCTCTACCAACTGAGCTATCGAAGGGAACATTGTGCTGTAGCAACAGCCAGCTGTCACATTCCAAATTGTGTAACCACAATAGTGAGGTTGAAGTGGGCTTAGTGCTTACCACGGGGGTATTGTTTGAGTAAAGCACCTTGTTTACATACTCCATAGTTCATGTAAGGCAAAGATATAATGTTTACCATGCTCACCGTGTTGGTGTAGCATGTTAGCATGCTAACATTTGCTAATTAGCACTAAACACAAACTATAGCTCAGGCTCAGGTACTCCCATTTCAGTATAGCATAAACCTCTACAGGGAAACAGTGTCCTGATTTCAGGTGCTATTGCACAATATGTTCCACAGCACACAGGTAGTGTTTTCATAATATACATATCTTATAAGGCAGTAATAAACAATTAAGTGAAAAGTATTCACTTTTTTGTCCAAATAATTAATAAAAATAATTTTGTATATACCAGCTGTTTAGCCACTCTTAAAGAGTAGAAACTACCAGCATGATAAACTTTATCAGAGTTTCTTGCGTTGGAGTGAAATAACAAGCCACCTCAGTTACCCCCATTCCTAGTTACCTATTTACAGTATAGCACAATCCTCTCGAGTGTCCTAGTTTTAGGTTTCGAAGGGATCTTACAATGTTGTCACAGACAGGTAACGCATTGTGAACTGTTTAAACACAATAGTGAGGGTAATGTGGGTTTAGTGCTTGGCTTGTTTACATACTTTATAGTTCATGTAAGGCAAAGAGCGGGAGCAACAGGAAATCCCTCACATGTATTTCTTCACTACATGATTCGTCTGTCTCTGTTTCCTTCTGTGTCACCAGGTACGACGAGGAGCAGGCGCAGAGTGAGAATGCCGAACGTGACCTGCGGAGCCGCTCGGGTCAGTCCCTGGGGTCAAAGGGCACTAAGGGAAGTGCAGGCGTTCGCCCCGCTGCCGCCACTTGGAAGTGAGGTGATATTGCTGACTCTTAATGACTTCCTCTACATTATTGCATAGTCCAGCAGTGGGGCACAGGGGACAAAAAAAAGAACCACCCAGACTATTTTTTAGCCCAACTTTCTGATGGAGGACTGCTCCCTGTTGCCACATTTCACTGACTGAGGGCACAGGGGGTGACAACTCTACTGTTGGAGGGCAGGAAAATCAACAATGTGGTCATATCAGAGAGTTTAAAGGCCAGAGTTTGTGGCTGTTTGTATGAATGAGTAACTAAATGTAGAAATTATGTCGGTGGGGCCCAATATCACATACAATGTACAGCAGCAGCAACAGCAGTGCCCACCCAAGCCCAAGTTCCCTATGAAGATAAGGAAAAACTTCCCAAAAACTTTAATGACAGAAATTTAAAAAAGTGGATGAAACCCCAGGAGAGGAAATTCAAAAAGAAGATCCCTCCCCTTGGATGGCTGTGGGTGCAGTAGAAGCTGCAGGTGGGAAAATGGCAACTACACAAATGAAAAGAAAGTTGTATAAATTTATATACATCAATGGGATTAAAACCCAACGTGAACAAGGAGGATTACAACAACCCGAACTATGCATGATTACTGAGTCCTGACACTTTAACTTGTACCCCCGCACAGGTGCTAAAAAGAAGGAGCTCTGTGAGATGAAGTGTATTAAATGGTATGGAAAAGGAAGATAGAGAGACAGGAGTTATAACTAATGCAAAGGGTATAAAGATATAATTTACTGATAGGAAGTTGATAGTTGATAGGCAGAATTAACATTACTAAATATGTATAGACCCCAAAATAGAATTTAATAATGTTTTTATATGTTCGTTATCAGTATGTATATGTGGGGGTGAGGGGTGGGGAGGTTGATTGTATTCTGTGCTGAACCCTACTGCATTTTATTACTTCATTTTTTTGCTTGAATATTAAATACATATCACATATTGCATTTTGAGTTGGACCACTGCACATCTAAAATCTTAAACACTCATATGTGTTGGGAATGTATGCATTCTTAGCTATCAGCTGTTTATTTTCTGCAACTACTGAAATGTTGAAACACTGACGCTTGATATACTGAAGGACGGCTGAACGGTATTGGAAAAAGATTGCTTTTTTTTTTTCTTTTACAGTATAAGTTGTGGTATTTTAAAACAAAGTTTAAAGAAAATGTAACCAGATACTTGCAGCTTAAGCTTTTAGAACCATTTAGAAAGAATTGATCTCATAAATAATGATTAGGGTTATTTTAAAGAAAAGAGGGGGGTTGTTCAATTTTCTGTTTGCTTCAATTCTTAATCCAGGCTAAACCCCATGATAAAACAAGGGGTGTCTCCTGTCAATGGATGAAAGAAAGGTGGTGAAAGGGTTCCAGAGAAAACATTTCTGTAACCAAATTGTGATTAAATCAAGCTGTTGATGATCACTCAGCCCTACTCTGATAAAGAAACCCATTTGGTGAAATGAATCCACTTTGTGAAATGAAATTGTTGAAGTGAAATTACAAACAGAAGGAAAATTCTCTACTGATTGTGTAACAGGCCACTTTATTTACTTTCTTTACTCACTTATAATGGAATAATAATAATAATGGAATTTGGGTTTTTTTAGGTTTTTTGTTTCTTATCACCTCACTGTGATAAGGGGCCCTTTAGCCTTTGATGAATCTAATCTGTCTGGAGTTTAGATTAATCAAAGCTCAATCCTTCGAAAGGCGAATGACCTTTATGTTCTTGTTGTTACCATGGCAGTAAAGTAAGTCTCTGCATTGCACCATTCCTTGACCTTGAATGTTTGACCCCACCACCACCACCACCTTTTTGTGTCCTCCTGGCCCTGGAGCTGGTTACTACATGCAGAATAGCAGCTTATCAAGATGTGTAAGCCATAGATGTGTTGGTATGTAACCAAATTCCCCTAACCATCTGATCTGTATTAGTCATTGTTTGCCAGACATACACATCCTCCTGTGCTAGAGATCAAATTTACTGAGCGATGAATTCAACAGGATGAACAGGTTAAGTTGAGACTAGGTTCGCGACTGCTGTTTTTCTTTATTGTGGTTATAAACTGTGCCGCTTTTCTGTTTTTAGCTTTGCAGTACTGAGATCTCCCTGTATGAGAAATGCATTGTTTTCTTTTGGTTTTTGTCTTCCTTTCAATAAAATATCCGTATTGGTGCTGCCTTGACAATAAATAATGTTAATTTTAAAGCATGGGTAAGTGGGAAAATATGTTGTTGTGATTTGGGTGAACTGGTCCCTTGACATTTGTTAATTTACAGCATTTATAAAGTGTTTAAGTTTTAATTAAGGGAAAGAATTTGTGGATAGTTCTCATTTACTCTCATACTGCATGTGATAAAGCAAAAATAGCTATATATATTATAAATATATATACACAACTCTGCATTAAATATATCCCTATTCAGATTACAGAATTAATTCATAGCTATTGCATGAGTAGAAAGACTCAGTGGAGGAGGTGCATTACGAGAAACATAAGACCATTTTAACTTCCTGTTTCTGAAAAGGCAGCTGAGTCTTTTTTCCTTATCTTTCAATCTGTCACACACTGAATTTGTGTTAACATACTATCATTATCATTTGCTTGATATATTTGCATGGGGAAACAATCTGTCTTACAACATCACTTTAGTTTGCAGCTAAACATACTGTATTCCTCAATTACTTATAATATTGTTTAACTTTAATTGACCTGTCACATAAATAACCTCTGAATTTATGAACTCGGTTGCCATAGATTGGTATATTTAAAACTTTAATTAAGGCTGGATTACCAAGCAGGCAACTACCCAAGGGCCCACAGTGTCAGTAGGTTTGTAGTAATTTGTTTGTTCTCTATAGCACATCACATAGAATGGTAAGGGCCTTGTTATGACAAGTCCTGCATCATAACGTTAGATCATTAAATCAAATTCTAGTTTTAAAAACTGTATTATTTAGGTGATATTGTCCTTAAATGGTACATATTCTTAAAAACTAATGGACAAACAGCAAACGCTTGGCAGGTAGTGCTGGGGCTCTAGGGGAATAATATTGTTGTTATGTGTAGTCTGTAGTCTAGAGAGCATAAGGAACAGGAGGCCAAAATGGGCCCAACAGCTAATTTTTGCATAGTACATTAATCTGGCTCGGACTCCCAAAAAGACCCCCAAACAGCATCATGTTTGGGGTGACCATGACCCTTGACACCACATCTGACCTGAGCTAGAATCCCCTGATGAGTGCATCCTTTTAGGAAGCTTTAAGAGAAATCAAACTAATCTTCATTTTACTGACGACCACTAGAAGCCTCTCTAGGGCCCCTGCAGGGCCCCAGACCTCATGGTGGGCCTCTGGATAAAGTAACCAGAAAACACCTTTCAAGGGATGTGACGTCAGACAGCCGTGTTTCTTCATAGTTTGCATAAAGCGCATACGTTTCAAATATTGCAACATCAGAAGTTAGGTAATTTAAAAATAAAGGTTTTGACACTTGCCTGACACTTCATCATGAAGGAATGAGTTTGAAGTTATATTTAGGTAAATTATCATATTTTCTTTAATCACAGAATACCCTCAGATATTTCCAGCTACTTATATATGTACTTTGCAAAGGTGGAAGATGCATACAGATCCTTAAATAATCCTTAAATAATGTAGCCGTACAACCATGTAGATCCTTTACAACAAGAAAAAGTCATACAGAATGGTCCGCGTTGGAGTTATACCATTATATATAATATTATTGGATTATTATTACTGATTATTGCAGAAGCAAAACACATATCGCCCTCGCTGCTGGTTTTATTTTGAAAATCTTAACCGGATGTGCTGTGCCGTACTGCGGGTAACTGACTGTTGTGTCAGTCAGTCATTCGGTGGTGCCACTGCTGAGCATAAAAACGGGCGAAAAGACTTGTAAATTGGCACCACCAAGAGAATTAACTCTTCAGTTAAACATAAACCCTCAAGAGGAATAAACCTGTGCCAGGTAATCTTTAACCAAGACTTTTACGTTGTACCTTTTAACTTATTTTTTTTTTTTTTTACTAAAGGGGCTGTGGCTAATTCGCTAACATCAGAGCTAGGGGCTAACGTTAAAGTTAACTTACTTCCCGATGGGAGGAGGTTGGTGCTGTATTGGTCATAATAACTTAAATGGTTTAAATTAAGTCAAAGTTACACTAAGGCAAGTGTTTGAGTGTTCTCTCAGGTGTGTAATAATATATAAAACTGAAGTTTTAACTAGTGCACCACTGACTGAATCTATAACGCGGTTGCAGTAACTAGGGTATTTCAGGGTATTAAAAGTCCAAAGACTTAAGCTAGCACCGTTATGTCGAAGTTTACAAAAAGCTACTGTTGTTAATTGTTGTCGCACTTTTGGTAGTTATGAACCAGGTTAATTAATGTGGTTTCCCCAAGACGTTTTACCTAAGCTGTCTAGCTTTCACGGGGAGAGACTAGTGTTTCATTGCATGCAGTGATAAAGGGCGGGGCAGGTTTCGCAAGGAAAGATAACCCCCTGGTCCATGTCATATCACCCTGCATGGTATGCTTACAATATTACGTACTTTTGTCGTTTTCTATGGAAAGAGGGGGCTCAGCTCCTGCTGGCTGGCAGTTTCGCTTCAAGGCTGCCCCTGCTCCGTGCAGCTCAGTCTAGCCAGTGCTTTAATTTGCGCAGTGCCAGCTAGCTGCCAAGTTCAGTCCTGACTCTGTACATGTAGCCCAAGTTACATGTACAGAAAACAAATGTTAAGATTCAGGGCCTTGGTGACTGTAATATTTTGATCTTTTACAGTCAAATCCTTGTCAACACGAGGTAATTAATCACGTGAAGCAGGGAACAAGGAACCCGGCCTACCTTCTGAGCATGACAAACAGCCAGTAGTCATGATATTGTCATGAATCAGTGAAAGTTATCAGTGATCACAGTCGTGCATCTGTAGTATTTAGGCATGCCTGGTGACAGTATATCTATGTGGTGTGTTTGTTGGGGGAGTAGTGTTACCAGGGTATAGCAGTAGTGAAACCTCTATGAATAAGCTGCTGGTTCCTTATTTCTGGGGGGCCATGTGAACTGATTGCTCAGTCACAGAACTGAGCTAAACTTAGAACGGGTATTCCATTTCAGGCAGAAGGCACTGCTCTCCATTTAGAGGGATCTTTATTGGTGTATGCTCCAAGAGCACACGTGAAGCAGTGACAGGGATATGAGCCATTGAGCAGCAGAATTTAATCATGTAATTCATGCAACCTGTCAGTGTGAGTGAACTGCTCCCACCAAATCCAGGATCTGAGAAAGCAGAAAGACTGGTTTTTACACTCCGCTTAACTTCTTGTTATACAGTAAAGCAGCTCCAGAAAGTTTCAGATGCTGAAGTCAAGTTTTAGGTTCCTCTGTGATATCTGTCTTTGTGAGAGAATTTGCTAATGTGTACATAGCAGATGAATGTTCATAGTACTTTCCTGAAAAGTCTGCAGCTTTAAATGCATCACATGATGAGACACTGTGTGCAGGACAGGGGCTTCCACAGTTGGTGACGTCAGGATTTCCCCTTCCCTGTCATGTAATACTGAATTTCCCCCCATTATGTTCCTCTCTATGCTGCTGGCGTGTCCAGTGGAAAATGCCTGAAAGTGTGGAACAAATGCCATTGTTTCTCCCTGACCATGGAGCAACGGGTTTTTGACCAGGCGGACTGGTCAGTTATTTTGAGGCTACAGTTGACCTGGTGTTGATGGACCAATGGTTTCATTGTGTGGTGTTTTGGAGCCTCTTAACCACAGTGTGAAGCTCTGTCACTGATCTCTATAAAGGCTGGATAGGTGGGAGTGAGTAATCCAGAGGCTTCACATTCGAAAGGCCATATTCCTGTGATATCAGCAATCCCGTGCAGCTGTCGAGCTCACATGAGGAAGGAGGGCAGAGGTGACTGACTGACAGGGAAAGAAAATCAAGGTCATGACCTGTGATTGCCATGGAAACTTTTGACCTTTAAGCTTGTGTGCAACAAGAGAGAAAAAAGCAAAGGAATTACTGTATTTTTTTCTCTTGTAGCCCAGTCGGGATTTAGAAATGTCCTGCTGTGAAACCGCAATATTGAAGGGATAGATCAGCTCAGCTGCACTCCCTGCCTTTGAGATATTGCAGGCGTTTTATGCAACAAAAGAAGGAAATGGAAACAGACAACAAAAAAAATCACCCCTGGTCAGATAAGCAGTTTTCATGTGATTAAGACATTAAGGCATTGGCAAAGCAGTTTTTAAGCCTGCTTGTTATGTAATCGCACTCTCTTACTTCAAGCCCCATGTTTAGCATTTGTAGCTCACTGATGATTTAAGTGAGTTGAGTGTTAGTCTGTTTGTTTCTAAAATTGTAAGCAATGGTCAGTAGAGCTACAACTAACAATACTTTTCATTATTGATTCATCTAATAATTATTTTCTGGATTAATTCCATAAAATGTCAGAAAATACTGAAAAATGCCTGTTACATTTCCTTAAGTACAGATCTTCACTTTAGAGCTGCAATGATTAATCAATTCATCAATTAGTTCTAATCATTTAAGGCATTTTTAAAGCAAAAATGCCCCAAATTCTCTGATTGCAGATTCTCCATTATGAAGGTTTGCTGGTTTCCTCTGTTTTATATCATTGTAAACTGAATATCTCTGGGCTTTGGACTGTTGGTTGGACAAATCAAGACATTTAAAGACATCAGCAAGGAAAATGTGACTAATTCTTTCAGCTGTAATGGTCAGCAGAAACACCTGACTGGTTATGACCAACAGTATCTTTCTTGAACCATAAAAACAGCTGGAGAAAAAAAGGGACTAGTTGTTTCCTCCTGTGTTTGAAACCCTGGAGAAGTAAGTCAGGCATTCTCATTCAGACAAATCCTGTAAGAAGTGTGGGTTCTTCTTGCTTACGACAAACATTCAGACAAGGCTGGGAAGTCTCAATATTTAGCAGGAAACTAAATATGACACAGCAGCCCTCAGGATAACTCCACTTACTGTGCACACATTCCCCTTCTCCAGCAGTTACTGATTAGTGGGTGGGCGAGCCAGATTGAAGCAGAATGAAACTTTGAGTTTGTGTGACTTTAATCTGCCGATGTCCTTGCTATATTTTGTTGATAAGATAAGTTTGTTCTGAGGTGACCTGCCTAAATCACTAAAGTTTCTGTGTGCAGTCAAAGCTCAGGCTGGTTTTCTTGGCTCTCTTATATTTTTTCACCCATGAACGTAAACACCTACGACTTCAGGGCAGGTATACATGTGCCTGCCAGTTGTGTATGAGCTCATCTCTGCAGTCTATGTATTTTCTGTTGTTCCCTGCTCATCAGCTCCATTCATGACACTGTTTCTATGTGACAAGCCCCAGAGCACTCTGAGAAACATAAACATGGGGTGATGAGACACTTTGCTGGTGTTTGTGGGAAAAAATATGCTGTTGTACACAAGGGCCTATTTTGTCCCTCCATCTTTCCAACATTTTGCATACCCTGTCTCTTTTTTTTGGTTGCGTCTTCTTCATCTATCTCCAATTTTCCCCTGCCTGCGCCGGTTGTAAAGGTCATTGCTATGATCTCATGTGTCTGTAGCTTCGACATGACTCAGGTCTTCTCGTATTCATGTGCTTTTAATAACACACATGGTCATATCTTGCTTTTGCTCTCTCAATATCTGCCTCTCCTCCCCCCTATATCTTGCAGCCTGTCGCCGGCAGCTGCTGTTCTCTGAATCATTATTCACAAATCTACGAACTACTGATACATGTTAACCCTACTTCTACTTTGAAACATCTGGGCAAATTCGGATACAAATGTGTGTGTTTGTAAAATGAGTTAGATGAGCCATGGCAGTGTGGGAACTTGCTCAACATGCCAAGATTCAGTTTAGGCATTCTATCATTGAGGAATGCATTTGTTCACTTCTATCTGAAGGTTGTTGGCAGCAACCAAATTCCAGCATGCTCAGTACATTTGCTTATCAGACTTTAGGGGATATAGTTGTTGTGTTTGATTACATAATCACTAAGTCCGTAAGCTAAGAGCCCCAATTCAGCAGAGTTCCTGCAGACTTGATGAAAACATGCATTTGTTGGCAAGAAAGAATGTTGTATGTGTTTATTTGTCACTTCAACTTTAGAGGACAAAAACACAATTTCTTAATCTTACTCTTTAAATTCTCCTCATTCCCATGTGTTTTTGGTTGTGCATAGCAGCACACACAGTGTTGGATTTTCCAGCGTTCTCCTCTAGAGTGACAGATTGAGTGGACATTGGTCGACACAGTCCCCATCATGTCCTACAGAGCCAAGGCTGTGCAGACAGTTGTTCCTGTTTGCTGTTGATTACATCAGTCCTGGGAAAGAGCTTTTGTGATGAAGGAATTGCCAATACATTGTAGTGGCTTAAAATTCTTTGGCTAATCTGTGTCCTTATGTTTTAAATGTAAATGTTGCTAGCAGAGAGTAGATCTAATGACTACAAAACATATACCTTGATGAAGAGTTGGGTGATACTGTACATCAATATAGGATCAAGAAGGGATAGGATCATGATATAGTTTAAATTTTGTCTTAATGGCTGCATTACATTTAGTTGATCCACCACATGATTCATTCTCATTTTGTGTAAATATCCTCTAAAAGAAAAATTTATATCAAGGTAAAAAGTCAAAAAAGTAATTTGTTTCTGTCAGTCCCAGCCCTGAGGAACATGTAGCGATGACTAAAGTTGTCATTTGTTTAAACATAGTTTATGCTGCTGTGGTCATGCTTGTTGAGACTTGTTGCCCGTGTTTAGAGTTGATATTTGTGTCCCTTATGCGTCCCTCTCTTGTTCTGCAGCAGTGATTGGTGAAGGAAGAATATGGACAGCTGGTAGGGCAATGCAGGGGGGACAAGAGGACACTGGGCTGGATAATGTGTGTGGCTAATTGTTTCAGATTTAAATCTTATAAGGGCCTAATGGAATAGTTTTGACTCTGCTTTTGTTAAAATAATAAAAAAGAAATCTCTAGATATTCCCCTCCCTGTAGATTTAGTATTTTATTAAAAACAATTGTCTCATGAAAATGTCATCACATTAACAGTATTAAGCTACTGAGTCAAAAATATGATGATATTATTGTAGGATTTGATGCATACAAGATGCTCTACACACACAATTGTGTCTATTACCAAGGCTATCATTCAAGAGGAAGTTGAGTAAAATTAAAAATGTGGTTTTCTCTAGAAATAGTGAGACATCTGTTTGTGTGCATGTGACTCTGTGTGCGTGTGTGTTTGACTGACCTGATTGTAAACTACAAACAGTTAAAGGGAGGATTGTTTCCCAGCTAGCAGTGACCACAATACCACCCTCTGTCCAAGTCCTGCCCTGGTGGACACGGGCCACTGACCAACAAACACACACACACACACACACACACACACACACACCCACCCTCATCTTCTCGCTGTCTCGCTCAATGGAAAGAGTTCCTGTGTTTTCACACTCGGCACTAAAATGCATCTTGTGTGATCTGATCACAAGTGGACATCTCCAAAGAAATTAGAGATGATATTATTGATGTTTGAATGAGTATAACTGACTATCAAACTAGTCTAAAAGATAAAAAGTGTGAGTGAGTGATGGAGAAGGAGACAGAGACTTTTGTGTCTTCGTTTAGCCACTTTTTTTTTTTTAATCGGTATCAGTACGATGACACATACCAAGAAATT
>LKNJ01001845.1:0-77991 GCA_002120245.1 Maccullochella peelii | reverse complement strand
ACACAATTGGTTTTGTATTGTAATCAGAGGTTTTTCCAATAAAGTTTGGAATGGACCAGTCAAGAATGAATCATATGTTTTCAGTTAGTTTCTCAGTGGACTTTGGAATAGACTAGTTAAAAGATTCTAGACTGATTCTAAATCAAAACTTTTTCCAGTGGAAGTTTTGAATGCAACTGTTCAGGTCTGATTGGTTTTAACTAGAGGTTTTCCCAATGGAAATTTGGAATGACCAGTTAAGAGAGTTTCTCAATACGGATGGACCAGTAAAGTAATCAGAGGTTTTTAATTAGGGGAATTCTCAATGGAGTTTGGAAGGGACCGGTTAACATTCAGTTTGTAATCAAAGGTTTTTTCCAATCAAGTTTGGAATGGACCAGTTAACTTAATTAAATCATAGGTTTTTAATTAGAGGATGTTTCAATTTTGGGGTGAACCAGTTAAGAGCCAATTGGTTTTTGATCAGAGGTTTATCCAGTGAAGTTGGAATGGACCAGTTAAGAACTAATCATAGGTTTTTAATCCAATGTTTTCCCAATGGAGTTTGGAATGGACCACTGGAGTTTGGAGTGGACTAGTTAAAAGACAACTGTTTTTTAATTAGAGGATTTGGCAGTTGAAGTTTGGAATGACTAGTTAAGAGCCAGTCAAAAGTTTTTAGTTACATGGTTTCTCAAGGGAGTTTGGAATAGACTAGTTAATCTAGTTAATTAAATTGATGTTTTTCCAATGGAAGTTTACTAATACCAGTTAAGCACTAATCACAGGGTTTAAATTATGCTCTAAACCAGCTTCAGACTAGGGTTATCAGGTGCAGGTGACCTCAGACCTCTGTGATGTGGTACTGCTGTCACTGATGACTCACCAGGTTCTTCATGGGAGAGAGGAGCTCTTTAGAAAAGTCCGCCAGTCGGCAGAAGGCAGAGCCAACCTCCGTCTCTCCGTTTGAGTGACAGTTGACGGACAGCTTCTCCATCGAATTGATGTACTGCTCCAGGTGAGACACGTGGTCTGACAGAGAGAAGTGGTGTTAGTACAGGAAGTAACGTGTGTGTGTGTGTGTGTTTGTGTGTGTACCTTGTCCTGATGTGTATTTGGCTTTAGCAGCTTTCTTCATCTTCTGCAACACCAACCGGTCGCTGTCCAGAACCTGAACACACAGACACACAAACAGAACACAATATGTGAATATGCTCAATGTCTGTGTGTGTGTCTGTGTGTGTGCAGAAAGGCACCAAGTCACCTGCTGACTCGACACACATACACAGAAAGGACACGCTTTGTTCTCTGACAACAGACAGCTACGTTCCTGTGTGAGTCTCATCATGAAGCAGCTGAAGTCGGATGTTTTAAATTGAAGCTCAATCCGATAATCAGAAGAGAAGTTTCTGTGCATATCTGACCTTTTTCACAGCTGACATTTTGACTTTTCATAGTAGGAAAAGTGTTACTAACAACATTTACGATGGCTCCACTCTATTCAAGTGTCCCGGTAAGGCATGACAGTGTGGCAGTGAGCCAGGATGAACAATAACAGCAGCCTGAACCCAAAGCAGCTAAATGGAATTCAGCCATCATTAATTTTATTATTTAGACCTTTGCTTTTCTTACTGTGATATGTCAAAAAGTCTGCTGTGAAAATTCCCATTGTTGGCCAATTTAGCATTAATGTGAAGTATTTGGGATTGTTAGGTATTTAATTCAGGGTGTTTTATGCATAAAAAGTTATCTTAGAAACGCTGTAATTTCCAACTTTCTAGCTTCCCCGTGAATGCAGCATCAGTGTGCAGTTTGCAGATTAACTCGTATCCTCATTAATAATCATCTCTCTGGCTCCTCCTCATTACCATCATGTAACAATAACAGTGAATACTAATGAGGATTGATCTGTTGCCGTGGTAACATGCCAACTCTGTTGGGGGTAAAAGGGGGGGGGGGGGCAGTTTGA
This sequence comes from Maccullochella peelii, assembly GCA_002120245.1. Classification (NCBI taxonomy): domain Eukaryota; kingdom Metazoa; phylum Chordata; class Actinopteri; order Centrarchiformes; family Percichthyidae; genus Maccullochella; species Maccullochella peelii. The sequence continues at coordinate 76,043 of LKNJ01001845.1, read as the reverse complement.
GTCCCTGTTTTTCAGGTCAGTCAAGCAGCTGAAGTCTCCGGGTCAATGACTCCACTGACCAACAGTGTGTGTGTGTGTGTGTGTGTGTGTGTGTGTGTGTGTTGGGGTTACCCCCCCCCCAATCCAAACACACACACAGAAACAGACACCACACAGCAGCAGAGCAACTTCACAGTTACATAAACTGTTCAAAACGATTAGGTAATTAATTGATTTGTAGATGGACAGAAAAATATTTGACGGCTATTGATAAATCAACTCATTGTTAGACTGTTGGTCGGACAAAACGAGACATTTGAAGACGTCACCGTGGACTCTGGCGAGGCCGGATTAACCCACCAGAAGCCCCCCCCCCCCTTACTGGCCAAAAACTCTGAGTGACGCAAAACTGGTCCAACTTTTAGGCCTGTGAGGAAAAGTATTTTATCAACTTTCTTAGGAAATGACTCTTACCCCTGCTAATATTTAGGAGTGCTGCAGGCGTGTCCTGTTCATCGATAACAATATAGGTTATCAAAAGATACCTTTTTAACAAGAAATAAAAAATAGTTTTGACTGACTTTGTGCAAGATGCAAAAGGGAGATCACAACCTTTACAGCAACAGAGAAAATGTACCTTTGTAACAGTGATGATTTGTCACAACCAACCATTCCAGCAGTAATGAATCAAGCTTTGATCACTTGTGCAGCTCCTCAGATAATGCGCAGATTAATTCATTTCCACAAGCTGCTTCATGAAAATGGTGGGTTATTATTTATTCATTTGAAATTGCAGATGCTGTGGCTGTAATATTTGAGAAATATGTTCATACTGTTGCTGTATATTTCCTAAAACTGAGTGACAAAAAAATAACATTTTGGGTGTTTAAATGCCAAAACATATTTTTGAATTATGTTCAATGACAGTGTTTCTATCAGTCCACAAAGTGCTTCGTTCTTGTGCCTCACAGAAGTCGTAGATCAGAGGTCGGGGTCTTGGGATCGACGGTTGGACGTACAAAGTTCAGAGACCAGATCTCAAGTAGAGTCCTGCATGTTGTCAGGATTAGATACTGAAACTGTTTGAGTCGCCTGAACAGAGCCATAAAAACCTTCATCATCATGCTTTTGTTGTCAGGAGTATAAACTGTTTGTTGTCAGTGAACATTTTGCAGATGTGTCATCATGTCGTGGAAAAACATTTCTTTAAAACACGTATTTGCTGTTGTAAATTAGAAGAATATAAATGTAATTTCTAGAAGATGGGGTAGAAAATGCTGGCAACTGCACTAATTTTAATCTAGAAAAACTGTACACAGAGAAGGGGAGCTTAACGGGTGGGGGTCCGGCAGCTCATTTTTGTAGTTCAGCCCCCCAAGTAGTTCAGTCCTGCCCTGACTGTAGAGAAGAAACAAACACAACTGGTGCATCTCATTCATCAGGCTGATGAAACCTCCCAGGTGATACATGGTAGCCTACATTTCCAGTCCTCTGCTACTACAGACTACTTCTACTGGTACTACTACTAATATGCTACTAATACAGACTACCACCCCTCTCTGTCAGTACTGACCTCCTCCAGCAGGTAGACGGTGTTCCTGCAGCTGATCATCTTGGAGGTGAAGGAGGAGGTGGTGGGGGAGTTCCAGTCCTCCAGAACCTCCTGCAAGAACTCGGGCACCGAGACGCACTCCGGCATGGTGCTGCTCAGCCCGGGACACACCGGGACAGGACCGGAGCAGGACCAGAGCAGTCTAACAGAATCCGGAACGGACAGATCAATTGCACACAAAAGACCGAGGAAACGTGAAGCCACCAGAGCCAATTATGATCAATAATGAAATAGTCTAATGTTCAGAATCATTTAAAGAATCCACCATGCAAAGGTGAAATAATCAGCGCTGTTTCCACACTCCCACAGTCCCGTGAAGAAGAATTAGCAGTAACAGGCAGATAAAAAACGATAATTAAAGACCTGGATCCGGTGTTTCCTTCGTCAGTGTGACTTCACTATGAACCGCAGCATCAGCCGCTTCTTCCTCCAAACAAAAGGTGATTAAATCCAGCAGGAAATAAATCCTAACAGCGCAGATTCAACAGAAAATCCGAGAAATTAAAACACTCCCGGGTCATTAACGTGTTAAAACCAACGAGTGAGTCTCTCTCCGGTAAAGCGGCTTCATTCAGAGACACAAACCCGCCCGGGTGTGTGTGTGTGTGTGTGTGTGTGTGTGAGAACCGGCTGACAAAGAGCGGAGCAGCTGAGCGGAGAACCGGACCCCCCTGGACACCGGGACCGGATTCAGATGAGAGTATGAAACCGGCCTCTGCTCTCCTCTCCAGGAACTGGTTCATGTGTTTTCATCATCAGCTGATTTCCTTCTGCTTTTGCTTCTTTAATCAAACCGCATGGAGAGGCGCGTTCACGCTGCACGGCGGCGGGGCTCTGTGCCGCGGCCGCGCGCACTGCTGACCGAGCACAGAGGTTGACTGAAAACCCCGTTACACCGGTGTGTGTTTAATTCATGTCAAACCTACTGGAAGTGAGTTTAGAGAGGTTTCAGCTGCAATTTATTTTTTCCAGACCACCTACATTTTTTATTTGTTTTCTAAAAAAGCAAAGAAAAAAACATGAAAATAGGACTTAAAAGTAGCACAATCTGAAAATCTTTATTTATGGTTTTAAGAGACTCTTTGGTTTTTCTATGAAATATTTTCTAAATTAATTTTATTTCGTTAAAGACTAGTAGACAGCCATGCTCTGTGAGGCTGTAGGCACAGTAGTGCTTCGAGCTAAATGCTAATACTCTCACAATTATAATACTAAAATACTGATGTTTAGCAGGTTTAATGTTCACCTTCTTACTGTAGCGTGTTAGCATGCTAACATTTGCTAATTAGCTGATGGGAATGTCATTAGTGTTGCAGGTTTTTGGACGTAAATCAAAGTATTGGACAAATTGAAAGTTTAACCTGATGATGGAGTTATATAAAAGTTAAGGGTTGTGACGACCCAGTAGCCGACTGGTTATGAGCGTATGCCATATGGGCATAAATGCCCTGAGCAACGAGTCCCCGGTTCCATTCCCCGCTGGCTGGACCGTTTGCTGTCATTATCTACTCTCTCTCCCCACATTTCCTGTCTCTCTCCACTATCACTATTAAATAAAATGGCCAAAAAATAGTAATAAAAAGAAAAGTTAAGGGTTTACCAAAGTCCTTACAGTTCATCCTGAGGGGGACATGAATGTGTGAAACAAATTTCACAGCAATCCATCCAATAGTTGTTGACACATTTCACTCTAAACGACAAATGTGAACCTCATGGTGGCGCTAGAGGAAAAGTCAGGGGACCAAAGTCAGTTAGATTCACCCTCTGGAGAACATGAATGTCACGGCAATGCATCCGATAGTTGTAGAGATATACCTGAACGCATCTCCAAGCAATATGCAGCTGAATCAGGTGCTTCTCAGTTTGAGGATGGTTTGAAGGCACAGAGACTGGAGCACACTGATCGATTTGCAGCCTTTAATTGTGCAAACAGAACAGTTTTCACTTCCCTTGGAAGTTGTAGAGATATATTAATCGGAACCTAAACGGTTGACCAATTGACCGAAAAACCGGCGTTGCCATCCCCAGAGCCACGTGGGCGTAAAATAACCATGTTGCCAGACAGCAGCTGACATATCTTTGGCACAAGCTGAACCTCATACTGTTCTTCTGACATCATTTCCCGTCTAGTCTCAGAGGCAACGAGACAACGTTGTTTGATCCAACATTATCAGAGTCTCAGGGGAAACAATCAGAGCGAGCGTCTGTTAAACAAACCATTTCTAACTTCCTGTTGATCAGCCTGTTGACGAGGATGAAGTCTGCCGTCTGACGGGGGGGGGGACTTTAAAGTTAATTTGTAACACTGAACACTATATAGTGTTGTGTGCATATAGTGATCACACTAATGGGGAACAATGCATCTTAATTCGCCAATCTGAGTTTTTTCAAATAATAGTGTATTTTTTTTACAATCTGTTCACTTCCTGTAGACAGACCAATAGAATCACAGTTTCTGACTGATATTAATATTTATTCATTTATTTACTCAGACGTAGCAGCTAACATTCAGATTCATCATTCAGTTGAAAAAAGGATGAAACTGGTACAAACGAGAATATCAACTTCAGTTCTCAGTCAAAATCAAACAAAAAAATATGAATGTACTTATTTGTTTTTTTTACTTTTCAAAATAAAAATTTGCGACCACAATTATATTCAATCAACAAATTTACACTTGGATACAATAGTTATGTTGATGTTTAGGAAAGGTGCTGACTGATCCAGTCAGATTTGTGCTATACGTCCAGAACAAGTCTGTCAAGAGTCAAACAATCTTTAATTTACACAATACAAATATGTGACTTAAATCTGCAGTAATAGGTGTCCAGTAATATCCTCTGATGACGGATGAATCCCACAGTAAAACAGATCCCAGATTATAGCTCCCATGACCCAGGCGGTGTTTATATAAATAAGGATGCTGGGTAATGTAGTGCAGTCAGTGTAAACATATTAAATCATGAGTTTTACTAATTGATTCCACAGAAATTAGGCTAAATATGTCTTCTGTCAGTCGTAAACTGGATCAGTTCAGGATCAGAAACCTGAGACAGTCTGTGACACTGGCGACAAAGACTCCCCCGCAGGTTTCTTCATCCTTTGACAATGATGGCGGAGATTTGCTGCGGCAGCGTGTAGACTATGAGGGCAAGGAAGAGCGTGAGAATGGCGAGGATGACCAGAGCGATGATGAACTTCTTGAACTTCTTCCAGATGAGGAAGATAAAGGTCTTCATCGGGTTGACGAACCAGGTGAAGCTGGTGGTGGGACGACTAGAGGGACGACAGGAGACAGTTTACACCTGGACTGAGTCTACAGTAGGCTAAAGGTCTGGTCTCACCAGAATTTTTAAAAAGCCAAATTTTGCAGCGAAAAACAGTGGAATCGCTGGATTCACTCAATCAATTTTAACTTTGGTGAACTTTAACAGAAGAATTTGCACTGTTGACCAATAGCAAGTGGTCTTGAGAGTGCTGACCTTTGAGGGAACAAAGATTTGGAGAGTCCAAAATGAAGGAAGCTGCCATAACATAATTATCTGTGTGTCACCATCCAGTTTTATGTAACCTCCTCTGTCAGAGTATAAACTGCTCCACAACTGAGACATGGTTTTATATCAACTAGTGCAGTAGTCACTACATCACCAAGAAACACATATTTAAAAAAGACGCGTGATGAACGTTGCTGTGCCACTTTCTGGTGTGACGTGGCCTTAAAGGATAGGGACACAATTTTTCATTTTCATTACTGTTTGTCTTAAAACAACAGTCAGGTGCCCACACTAACATCGAAACAGTTTTTGCTTGCTGAAGTCATTCCTCCTGTTCATACTGGGCATTAAAAGATCTCCAGTCTTCGTTCTGTGCAAAAAATACACCCAAAAGTTTATCTGAAGTCAATATGAAGCTATGAGTCTGAGGTAGACAAGCCAAAGTTACAATGTTTTCAAAATGAAATTCCCTCTTCGTTTTACTGTACAATATTGTCCAAGAAAACAGAGGGAATTTCACACTAAAAAGACAGTAACTTTGTAAGATGTACACTTGATTTGTTTAACTCAGACTGCTGAAGCCTCATATTAACTTTAGATAAACTTTTGAGTGTATTTTTACACAGAAGCAGGACTGTGGATTTTGTCTCCCATCACTTACATTGAAAGGAACTGATCTTTTAATGCCCAGTATGACCAGGAGGAATGATTACAGCAGTTAAACCTGTTTCAGTTTTCATGTGGGCACCTGAAATGGTGCCCCTAATCCTTTAACCGTGCGCATGTGTGTGTGTGTGTGTGTGTGTGTGCATCATACTTTGGTTTGTCCAGAGGTTCCGGCTCCTTGCGGGCCCGTCCCACAGGGTTTTCCTCCGCCCGCTCTAACGTCACCAGCTGAAGCTCCGCCTCCACCTTCCCCTTCACACACACACACACACACACACACACACACACAGTTTCAATATTAGTTTCAATGTCACCACAAGTATTCATACTGGAGTTGTGCAAATGTTTCATATTAAAATCCTACCAGGAAAGGGAGGGATTATGTTCTTTCCGCTACTGAAATGCTTTTTTTTATGACTTGCATTTTGTTTTAAATATAACAAACACATCAACACAGTAAATCAGAAAGAATTCAGCCTATTTTCACGTCTCCAATTTCCCCTCCCCACCCCACCCAAACTCAAGAAGAGGGGTCCAACAAAATACAAATAGCAGCCATTACCAAACCAGAGTGTAGTTTCTGCAGCCTGAGCATCAATATACAACCAGAGTGCAGTAAGTGTGGTTTGGTTTTTGGCTGTAGTGGTATGTGGTAAACCAGATGTCAAAAAGTCAGATCTTGCCTTTGTCGTGCAGCATTAGTATATTGGTATTGGGGTTTTTTTTGTACCATTAGCAGGAAAGTGTTGCCGCTGCTGTCGGTGTACTGGATGTCCTCTGGTCTCATGTTGCTCCTCTTGTCTTTGTTCTTCTTCTTCTTCTTCTTGCGTCCCTTCTTCTTGGCCTCCTCCTTCTCCTTCTCCTCCCTCTCGAAGTCCTCGGCCGTCTTCAGGCGTGTCAGCGGCCACCAGCCCTTCATCTTCTTGGCGCGAAAGATGGAGAATCGAGGGCTGGCCCGATCCTTCGCCATCTCAATGGTACACTTATTGGGTGACTTCGCCGGTCGCACCATGTCGCAGAGACGTAACTCTATGGAGCCTGAAGGAGGAAGAACAAAAGAAGGATGATGAGGAAGAGGATGATAGTATTTGCTCTGTAATGTACTGAAGATACACTCTGGTTGTGGTGAAGCTGTTGTATCCCATGATGCACCCTGAATCTTGAATAAAAAGGCTGCATGAAAAAACCTCAGGTCCATGTTAAGGCCACTCTGAAATGTTCGATTTAAAGGGTCAGTTCACCCAAATTACAAAAAAATGATTTTAAATGTATTTGTCCATGTTTGTTTCTGAGATTTCTGGGGTGAATGGAATTTAGTTTGTGCTGCTCAAAGTGTTGGGAAAATGAAATTTAAAACATTCACTCTTACAGAAACAGTGTTTCTTCAGTGTTTAAGTTTTAAGTTAAATTTAAAATAGTTGACAGTGAGGTTTGTGAATCATTAATTCTCAAATAAAATAAAATTCAAATACTGGTTGTTTCTCAAATACTAACCCAAATGACTCATTCACTAATTAATTGCAGTTTCTACTGCTGTTTTCTTTTTGGGGGTTTTTCAATTGCTGTTAAGCTACTGTCAATTAAACACTGCAGATGCTTCAGATTAAGAGCCTACCAGGAACCGGAAGGGTTAAGCTCTTTGAGCTGCTTTTACTGTGAAACATCTGCAGGAAGTGTTGAGTTTCATTGACAGCTTAGCTTAACAGCGATTGAAAAAACAGCAAAGTATAGTAGTGCTGAAAAAATGGACATTATACTGAATTTAAAACAGGTGATGAATTTAAAAAGATGGGGAGGCTTCTTACTAAAGTATGACCAAATATACTTATAAAACGGGGAAATTAGAAATAAAAACCCATCTTTTTGAAAATTTGAGAATTTATAGTCCTGTCTGTCAGTCTGTCTGTCTGTCTCACCCAGGAAGTCGTTGGCAAGGATGCGGTCGTAGTCCCAGACCTGCAGCGTCAGAACAGCTGGCTGTCGAAACTCCGACTCCTCCAGAGAGAAAATGGACTCCTTCTTCTTATACACCACCTCTTTCTACAGGACGAGAGGAGGAGATTTATTTCCACTAACAACCAGGCTGCAGTGTTCATTACAGCCACAATATGAACAAACACTACCCTGATGATTTAGCTATTCTAAAAAGTTCGTCCTGAAGGTGGCGCTAGAGGAAAGATCATGGGCTCATTAAAATCTAAAAGGTTCAAAGGAATTGGAACAGGAAGCTCACTGGAAATTTTGATTAAATATTGATATTTGTTGCGTATAATGGAAACGTGATCCTGATGGTGACAGAGTGTTGCAACAACCAGTGAATTGATTAGTTGAATGACAGAATATTAATTGATTGACATTTGAATCAATAAATTAATCAGTCATCAATCAAAAACTCCAATCAGCCTTTGGTTTCAACTTCTCCGATGTGAAGATTTGCAGATTTTGTCTGTTTTATAGCATTGAAAACTGAATATATTTGGGTTTTGTACTGTTAGTCATACAAAACAAGACATCCCCTTAGATTCTGGGAACTGTAATGGGCATTTTTGGAAATTTCAAAGGCTAAACTAAACTAAAATGAATTGCTTAATCGTAAAAATAATGGACAGATTAATCAAGAAGGAAAATAATCATGAGTTGTAGCCCTAGATGCAATAGAGCAAATGTCAGGAGGTCACTATAATCATCTGTGTTCATCTGGGGATCAGTGGAAATGTTGACCATCAGCAGATCCAGGTGTCACCAGGTGTCCATATATGTGTTTGTGTACCTCAGTAGGAAGGTAGTCGAAGCGGAACACAAATCTCCAGTTGAAGTTTCCTTCTCCAGTCAAAGAGTTGAAGTGGACGTCAGTCTCCTGTTTTTCTCCTTCCAGTCCCTTTATCCAGCTGCACCGAGAACAGAACAGAATAAAGCAGAGCCTTCAAAGCCAAGTAATGCCTAATTGACAGTTCACCAAGCCCCGCCCCCCATAGTTACTGTTGCATCACCTGTCACGGTTTCCATTCTCGTAACGCCCATATTCGGTTTGCAATGATAACGGAAGATTTACCGTCAAAATACATTGTAATCTTTCAAACAACACTCGATTTCAGACAGAAGCAGATGGTAATGGTGGTAATAAAACTTAATGCTGGTTGCCACCCACCATAAAACAGAAAAAAGAAGAAGAAGGAGAAGTAGACAAAAGTAGCTTCTCATTTCTAGCCTGAGACCGTTGATTTAGCTGAAATGACGACTGTAGATAACTTGTTTTGAAACAAGGACCCTGTGAAAGGATCTTCAATATGCATTTGATGGCTGCATACATGATATTATGCTAACAGAGTGAAGCTAAAGCTAACCTGGGCCCGGGTAAAAAGTCAGCATCCTCACCAGTTGATGATCCATGTAGAAGACATGGAATTAAAGAAATAGCATAAGTTCTTGTCTTGCAGTGTAGAGCTAATTAGTTCTAGTATTATAAGTATGATAGAGAAAATGATAAAGAAAAAATTAAGATCCAACTATCATGTTGTTCTAACAAACCACTTTGGATGAATAAAGTTTTATCTTATTTTATCTTAATTGCAAAGAAGCCTGTAAACAGGTGTGTGTGTGTGTGTGTGTGTGTGTGTGTGTGTGTGTGTGTGTGTGTGTGTGTGTGCTTGTGAATCTAACCCTTTAACGTAGATGTCGGAGGACGGGTCACCAGTGAACGGGTTGACATCGTCCAGAAACACGTCATCGGTGTTCCAGATGATCACACGCAGCTCGTACCTGTCGTTGTGGAAAGAACAACAAAAGTTACGTCTTGTAACTATTCTATTCAACTCTACTCGATAGTGTGTTGACCTACTGTTCAGGTAGGCGGGGCTTGATGTCGACAGGGGGCGGAGCCGGGACATCAGTAGGAAACATGTCCACCCACATATGAAGGTAACCCTGGAACACACACACGCACACTTTTGATCACATGTAGTAATACCAGTAGCAGTATTGTTGCTGTTGTTGTGACTGTTTGTATACTGTAGTTATTGTTTGTGTTACCTGTGGCAGGCCAGGTTTGTCCTGGTTCAGCAGGGACCGGATCTCCACGTGCTCTGGGACCAGAGGAAAGGCTCCAGGGAGGAACTCGTTCATTTCCCCCCAGCGCTGCAGCACGCTCAGGGCTGCATGCTCCTCCATCTCTGCCTCCTCCTCTGGGGTCCGCTGGTTCTTCTTCAGCAGAACTGACAACAACAACAACACTGCTGTATAATACAATACTGTTACTGCTGATAGTCTTGTTAGAGCTGGTACAGCAGGTAGAGCTGGAGGTTGCTGCAGTATGAGGGGAGCAGCAGTAGTACTAATGTGTCAGTAGTAGTAGCAGCTATAGTAGTGGTACATGATATTGTATGTGTGTCCACAGAGGGACAATGGACTGCTCACTTCCACTTTGTACATTATTTTCATATATCATCCACACAGCTAACTGTGTCTGGGTAGGTCTACCTGTCTATCTGTCTGTCTGTCTGTCCTACCTTCAGGTACTGCATCAGGTGGGATCTTGAAGATTCTGTTGAGGACTTTGACCTCAGATGTTCTGTACTCTGGAGACAGGATGCCGTTCTTCTTGCAGAGCTCAGCCAAGATGGCCGACGGCTTCTTCCAATCGCGCCACGTATTGTAACCGTCACTGGAGAGAGAAAGAGAGAGTCAAGTAGAGGGACACACAAATAGACAGGTAAACATTTAAAGACACAGGCACTCTACTCACAAATGTACGTAACACATACAGTAGTTCCCGTACTAATATTTCGTACTATTGATATGTCATAGTGGTTCTAATGTTTCTTAGTTTTGGTACTAAATTGTCATAATACTGGTTCTAGCATGTCATAGTACTGTTTCTAATGTGTCAGAGTTCTGGTACTAACGTATTGTAGTTCTGATGCTAACATGTCCAAGTACTGGTTCTAATGTTTCTTAGTTTTGGTACTAAAGTGTCATAAAACTGGTTCTAACATGCCGTACTGGTTCTAACATTTCATAGTTCTGAGACTAACATGATGTAGTAGTAGTACTAACGCATCATAGTAAAGAGCCAGACCGCAGGAGGCTCTATGGTGGCTGTAGAACCGGTTCTCCAGGTCAACCCGTGTTTCGCCAATGAGGTCATCAGACCCCACAAGATCGTGGTCCATCACTGTGATAACCAACTCTGTATCCAGCGGGAAAGACACTGTGAATTCAAACACCCTGAAAGACAGTGTCAGACATACAGACAGTCAGACAGACAAGCAGAGAGTGTTGGACAGGTACAAGTGGACAGACAGGTACTGACTCTCCGAACGTGGGGTTGAGCTGTTTAGGGATGTATCGATCTTTGGTGTCCTGACTCTGCTGTCCAACTCGGACCACCAGATATGGGTCGGCTTTACCATTCGGGTCTGTGGGAGCCAGAGTGGTGGCCTGCAGGACACGAACAGAGACAGTAGAATACAAACACTGTACCAACTAGGTTTAAATTTGTTTAAACAGTTAACCCATAAGGGACATTGTGAAAGGCAGAATGTGAATTTGAACCAACCCTCACATCTCAGATGTCTGAGCACCCTTGAATGCCTTGAATGTAACAACAGTGTAAATTCATTGTAAAGGAGATTTTACAAAATCTTGGACTGTTCAAGTGAGTAAGAGGCAAAGACAGGTTGTGAATGGACAGAGAGACAGGTACCTTAACAATGTAAACTCGGACCAAGACTTTGATTGGTGAGTTTTTGGGTATTCCATTGGTGATCTGACACTTGGTGTCTTCTTCGTCTCCTGGATCAATCGGATAAACCAGGAAGGAGCCCTGGGGATAGAGAGTATGGAATAATGAACACTTCTCTGCAAAGCAACAGACAGACAGACAGACAGCTCTCCATCCACAGTACCTTGTATTTTCCCATCAGCCTCTCTTCTTCATCTTCCATGTCATCCTCACTACTTGCTCTGCCTTTATACAGCGGGAAGATCTGCAGCCAATCCTGAAACTGACTGAACTCTGACTCCAGATCACCTCTGTACAGCTGAACACACAAACAGACACAAACAGAGGAAGACATTTTAAATATCTACAGTTAGTCCGTATCTGTTCTGCCTTCACTTGTCTGTCTGTCAAAGGAAACTAAAGGTCTTTATGGGTCCACTCGGTTCCTAGTACCTGAGACCTGATCCGGGACCGGAATCGGGCTGGGTACAAATTATATTCACTCTAATCAGGTCTGGTAGGGTCCCGTTGTATAGCTGCTGGTCACAGATCTGTGTGTCAATATGTCCGATACCCAAGTGGATCCAAGATGATCGGGCCTAATTATCCCTGGGTCTTTTCGGGCCACATCTGACTGTCCCCAGGTCTTGTTCATGAGAGAAGGTACCAGGAGATCAACAGATGGATTGGCACAGCGTCAGCAGTAATGCAGACATTGTACCACACTGTCGTGGTGGAGAGGGAACTGAGCCTGAAGGTGAATGCCTCGATAAGATACAGATGGTCCTGAGCTCTGGGTAGTGACTGAAAACATGAGAGCAGTTTGCTTTGCAGGGTTTCTAAGCTCAGTTTTACGGACAGGGCGAGGAGCTCAGACATCCTGCAATCCAAACCCAGATGGGATTATCCCATCAGGCTTGGGAATGCCTCGGGATCCTCCAGGAAGAGATGGAGGACGTGGCTGGGGAGAGGGACATCTGGGTTACCTTACTTAGCCAGCTGCCTTTGTGACCCAGGCCTGGATAAGCAGCAGAAAATGGATGGATGGATGGGTTTGGGTAGTCTTTCCACAGGTTCATTTCAGATCGGTTTGGAAGCCTCTGATGATTACCTCTACAGCAAACCTTTATGTTCTGGCAGCTTCTTGAAGTAGGAAACCATAAATTTAATGTTGTTTAGTCTCAGTCAGGTACAGTATGACAAACAGGAAGCTTCTTTGGCTCATTTTGAAAGGGGCAGTCAGTGATTTGTAAGTGAAGTAGGAACTCCCACAACACCTTGTGACATCAGTGTCTTCTCCACAGGTCATCTCCAGCAGAATCTCTTTGTTTAAAGTTGAGCCATTGCTTTACCCTGGAAAGAGCCATAACACACCTCATATTGGGGCTACTTTAGGTATTTCTACTCCATACTGTTGCGTTCAGTGTCAGGCTTATTTGAACTTTAACCCTGTTTCCCTCTGACCTTCAGGGCGCAAGATGGCTGAAACACAACATCTGATATATTATTGTCCTTTAAAGTAGTTGTGGCTAACATGTTAGCAAAGAACTGCCTTCTTCCACATCCAGCAGACACAGAGCAACAATATAATCCCATTGGGTTTGTGTTGGTGTCCACCTGATGACTGTAGGTCCAATATTCACTCTCCTTTTAGCTTTGTTTTGGTCTCCACCAACTCCTGAGAAAACTATCTGGCTCTTTAGCTGCTAGATGTTTCACTGTCTTCACCAGCTAGTCACTAACCTTGTCTGTCTGCCATTTGGTGCTGGGCAGGTAGTGTGTGTTTATCAGAGCTTGTTTGCTGAAAATAGCTGCATGCTGCTGCTGGAAACAGAGTTGATGAGAGTGCTGAGACTAAGCCATACAGTAAATGTGTTGAAGAAACAAAACTAGGAGCTAAGAGAGGCTAAAAAGCTCTGTAGAGCTGAAGAGCTGGTGAGAATTCTCTCTTCATTCATAACTACCAGACACATTACATTCACATTGCACATCAGATTCAATGCTTTTATATTGCTGATGTCAGTGCAGTCTTGACTGACAGACTGAACTGTAAACTGTCAATCACAGTGACCTCACACCTTTAGTGTGGCAATCTTCTTGCGTTTGGGTGGCTCAATCTCCACCACCACGACTTCCTCCTCCTCCTCTTCGATGTTCGCCATGGTCAGATTCCCTCCATCTGAACAAAAAAGAACACTATCAACACTAACAAACACAACTCTGTTAACATTGTTTTCATTTATTTTAATTTTTGTGTAGATATTTCATTTTGTGGTATGCTTAGCTTATTGTTCCTTTTTTTTTTGGTATGTTTGTTGACGTATTTTAATGTACTTTTGGTCTGGTCTGTTTTTCTGGTTTGGGCCCCTTAGTTCCAATGAAGGGAAATCTTGATATTTATTTTAGACAACTGTGTGCTTCCAACTCTGTGTCAGCAGTTTGAGGAAAGTCAGCAATGATCCACACTACTAAAACTGTACTGACTTTTTATTTGTAGAGAGAAGATGGGGGTTTTCCCATTCACTTCAATACAGTCATAGTTTTATCACAGCAGCGCCAAGTGGACATCAGGGGAACTGCAGCTGAACATACTTCAACTGCGCTGACTTACAATATATGTATTGTAGCTCTAAAATAAGTTAAATAATGAATAATTTCATATTTTTATTAAATTGAAAAATATGGCAAAATACACATTATTATAACTGAAATAACAAAGTTAGAGCTGTACCTGTCTCTGCTTGTTCCTCCATCATCTCCTTCTCAGCAGCCTGCACACAGTCAACACATGGTGAATAAAGAACTGATTTATTTATTACTCTCTTCTTTAAAGCTGAAATGTGTATCTTAACATATATTCACTGTAAAGAAATTCCATTTTAACATGTATGTTGTTAAGCTGTGATCTGTCTTCTGTATCACATACTCATTTTTGATAAAGGCTTGAAAATAGATAAACTACGGAAGCACAATGGATTCGTTTTCCATAATTATGACTTACCTAACTGCTGATAATTATGAGATAGTTTTCTTGTAATTATAACATAATGATCTCCAATTTTTTTCTTCTTCATTTCTTTGTTAATGCAGTGCACCTCTGTAGGAAATCATACTGGCTGATTTTCTTTTCAAATTTAAGTCTGGACAGTTGACTTGTTTATTTCCTTTAATTTCTTATTTATTTGTTTCTTTTTTCTGTTATTCATTCTTTATATTTGCTAACATATGTTCTTTAATTTATTATTTAAAGGTGTTCTCCAGCAATTTAGTATTGCACCTCCATCAATTTGTTGGACTTGTGAGAGGCACATTAAAAAATAATGGTCAAAACCGAAGCAGCAAAGGCCGAGGTATCCTGACTTTTAGTCTGTAGTATCCTACATTTCCCATAATGCAACTGGATAGCATCTTTTTTTATTAGAGCCTTCCTGCCTGGTAAACACCCACATCTATCAAACTCCACACTTCAAGTTTGTAATGCAGTCTTTCTGTTATAACAATGGCCAGAAAACTGATCTTAATGTGTAAAATCTGTTATTTGAATACATGTCATGGATAAATTATTGATTTTTATTTCTGCTGTCTAACACATTTATTCAGACAGACAGGTATATCAGTGTCTCACCTGTCTCTCCAACTCCTCCATTGAAGCGTAGTATTTGGACCACCAATCCAACTCCTCCTGCTCAGGCGGCTCCTCCTCTAGCTCCTCCCCCACCTTCATTAGCTTCTTCAGAGGATCCTGAGGGGGCGGGGTTTATTCATGGAGATCAGCATAGGGTAAACATCAATTTGTTCATTCATTCTTTAATCCTTTATGGTTGAAATCTGGTTTAAATTAACAGTTTTGGCTTTATGTTTATAACACAGAGAGGAGAAAGTGGAGGAGATTAACATACATACATTAACCAGCTTGAAGGGGTTGATGGGAATCTTTGACTCTTTAACTGACAGGCTGCTGAGTCCGATATTCTTCACTGACGTCAGAGCGTTAATTTTCTGCTTCACTGGAGAGACACATAGAGAAACTGTGTCCATAAAAAACTTTAGGAGAGAAGTCAACTACGAATCCCAGAGAGCTGTTAGAAACATCCAGTCACAGAGCTGTTGTTGTGCGGCTGATGGCGAGGTGAAGTCAGAGATTGACCGTTTTAGAACTCATTGGATAAATTCAGAAATTTAGTTCACATTTGGATTTTAAATCAGTTTTGGGTCATTTCAGCCCTATAAAATAACCATGTTAAAACAAACATAATTGACCAATCGCTTAACCCCTCCCAGACAGCAATTGTCCAATCATAGCATAACAACCATAACTAGGCCCGGCCTGTCAAACATTGGATTTACGTAAACAAAACAAAAAAGTTCTGTTCACAAGTAGCACATGCACTGTGTAGTATTTCCCCACTGTGACAACTGGTCCTGATGGTACTATATCAGAGTTTAGGCTAACATTAGCAACTCTGTCCTGCTCTTTGTTGGATTTGAGGAAGTTTACCTGCAGTTCATTTATCAAACTCATCAGTTAGTCCTCATCCTCAAAGACTTTTTCTCTTGTAAAAGTGAAGCACACTGTTTGAAACTATGAAAATAGAAGAATGTATACTACAATACTAGGGCTAACTAGCTACCCTGTATAACAAGAACAATGGAACCTGTTAGCTTTAGCTTCAGTCTTTTTGCATAATTACACCGGGCTGATTTGGCGTGATATCATATCAGGTTTAAAACAAATCAGTTGGAAACATTAAAAAGTCCAGCAAACCAACTCACAGAGCTTACGTTAATTAGCTAGCTAGCTACAGCTGATTTAATCTGACCGTTGTCATTTCAGAAACAAAATCAATAGCTAGAAATGAGGAGCTGCTTTTGTCTACCTCTACCTGAAATCAAGGACCCATTGCATCAAAAATTACTAAGAATTTTGATAGTAAATCTGCCACTTTTATCATTGTAATCTGCACTGTGTGCTGTGCAGGAATGGAAAGCATGACAGTCATAGCAACGGTAACTAAGGGGGGCAGTGCTTAGAAAAAAGTCAATTAAAGCGTTCTGGAAACATATCTACCTGTCTGAATGTATTAAAAACAAATTACTCCACCTATCTAGTAGACACTACTATTGTGAATACCCCTTGGTTTTGGCTCTTCCTCCTCCTCCTCTGGCTCCCCCCCGAGCTCTCGTGGGGCGTAGTTCATGAGGCTCTGGACCACGTGGGACCCGACCAAAGCGAGCCGACCAAATGGCCGATGCTCCACCACAAACAATGTGAGAGGAGGGTGGAGGTAGGCCTGCTCCGGCAGCTCCTGATTGGACCAAACACAGAAAGAGGACGTTAGCCATGTCTCTACTCTGTATGCATGCGATGGATTTACAGGACACACCTGGTGTGTGTCCTGTAAATTCAGTGAAAGAAGGCCACGTTTCTTGAGGCAGATTTGTGAGCCTTAGTAGCCATAACTAATGACAGAAACTGACCACGTCGATATAGCGGACCAGCTCTTTGAAGTTGGGGTGAGTCTTGTAGTTCTCAATCTCTTCAGACTCCAACTGTCGTCCTGCACACTCCATCTTCACATGGGGGTGTGTCACCTCAAACAGCTCCACCCGCTTCAGATCCCGCAGACCCCAGAACAGCATCTGACCACGCACACAAAAAAGCACAGGTAGGACTCAGTTACTTCACAGATCCAACAGCCTGATGTCCCAAAAACACATCTGCAACATGTTAACAGATTCGTGTGTGTGTGTGTGTGTGTGTGTGTGTGTGTGTGTGTGAGACCTCGATCCTGAAGGTCTTCAGAACAGGTCGGACTCCTTCGGGGATCATGTAATATCTCTGCTCCTCCAGGTAGGTCAGCTCCTGAGGGTCCACACTGCTGGGGAGACCGGGCTGCAGGGGGTGAAATGATTTTCTAGTTAACTATCTAGAATTAATTCATGCACACTGGGGTTTTTTTGTTTTTGTTGAAGGATGATTTCGGTTTATTAGAACTCTTTTGGCGTTTTCATCCATCATTTTATCTGGGAAAACGGTAACATCACAAAAAAAAAGTCTGACCAACAAACCAACATTTTATTTAGATTATCTAAACCACTTTATTCAAAGGTCAAATTGAAGCTGTGGTAGCTGTGTGTCGTCAGCATAGAAGTGGTAGGAGAAGTCATGTGGGCGTATGACAGCACCAAGAGTCCCTGTGTAGAGGGAGAGGAGGAGGGGGCCCAGGACCAAACTGTTAATAGGCTCGATCCTTTCCATGTCTTCTGGTAGGAGCAACCCGTCAGGTAGGACTTTGACCTGTCAAACTTCCTTTTAGTGATCTCACAGTGTTCGCAGATCTCAGCTACAAACAATGTTATTATTACTGATAGAAATGGACAAAACTACTACAGTAAGACACAAGTTCTAATAAACCAGACTTCCTTTAGTTTTGAACTTATTTATTGTCTTTCCAATAAAAAGGTGCAAACAGAGAGACACAGTGGTATTGAGAGACACTGATTTATTGACAATTGTCACCTCTCCAAACCCAGAGTAGTCCAGCTCAATGAGCTCAAAGGCTGCCAACAGCTCGCCAGCGGGGACCCTCCCCATGCTGATGTCATAGAAACGGAGGGGGGGCTTCTGGTAGAACTGCTCCACAGGTTTAAACTCCGGCTCGGCAAACGCCCGACCCAGAGGCTTCGGACTGCCCTGCGCGCATACACACACACACACACACACACACAGAGACAGCAGCAGAATATGAAGGATAACAGTGCTGCAGGGATGGTGCCTTTTTGTAGGCCAACCTGGAAGTTAGCATCGCCCTGGTCCCCTTGACAAAAAGCCAGTGGGATTTTTCCTAACATTAGGCTATGAATGAACTACACCACGGTCGCATGACTTCAATGTCACCACCACTAAGCTTCCAACTTGTAATTTGGTTTTGCACGCTTACCTCTTTTACAAAAGCCTTTGGGAAAGTTTGAGTTAAAATAGTTTGCAAGAGCACGAGTAGCCTATAAACAACGTGATGACTTTCAATGTCCCCGACAACCTTTGTAGTCCCACTTAGCCACTTTTTAGCAACCGCCTTTTTAAGACACGTAAAAGCTTCAAAATTCACGAGTGGGATATTTACTGACATATTTTATGTCACAGAACAAAATGTTAAAGTCTCGTAGGCTTGTGTTAAGACCTTATTTCAGGCATCTAACCAAAAACCCATTCAACAAACCCACTGACTTAGAGACGAGGGAACCGGAAGGGCTAAAAATGCTAACTAATTTCCGGGTTTTAGGACTCATTTCTGCATGATTTCTGTATAAGATTAAGAACGTCAGCGTTACCATGGTGTCGTAGTCGTAAATGTTGATGATGATGAGGGGCGGGTCTTGTTGGAGCTCCTCCCTTGTTCCCTCCAGCAGAACTCTGTCAAACAACAAACACTCACACCAGGCTGGAGAGAGAGTTTCAGACAACACCTGAACACACACACACACATACACACAGAATATAAAAATGTAAAAGGGATTAAATTAAAGGGGAACTCCACCAATTTTACACATGAAGTTCAGTTTACTCGTTATGGTTAATACTACTCAGCATGTGAGAACAGTTGTATAATATCTTCCTTGGGCTTGGAGACCACTAATTCATAACAGAAAGCCTGCATACAAACTGGAGATGTGGAGTTTGAAAGTCATTGGTGTTTACCAGGCAGGAAGGGTCTATAGAAAGACGCTAAAATACTGATGTGAAGTTGAATGTGTTTTATTGATTTCTTAGAGCAGCTCGATGCATGTGAGCCTTTTAACCAGTGGGACAGTTGTACCTACCCTGGTGACCTGGCACTGTGTAGAGAAGAGGACCTTGGCGAAGGGATCTGATAGGCCGTTATCATCAGCAGCCATCAGGCCACGCCCCTGGTACAGGTGACATCGTAGCTGGAAGTACCTGCTGTCTGCAGAGAGAGAGAAAGAGAGAGAGGTCTACCGTCACCTGACCAGGACAGACAGTTTGCTGGTTTTCAAAATAAAACTAATTCATGGGCTTTTATTTTGAAGGACACACTTTTGTCCATTCATTCAACAACAGACAAGAAGTCCTGAGCAATTATCCTATGAAGAAGCCATTCCCCCTGCTGGACAAGGTCAGCTGACTCACCCTGGCAGGACAGACTGACAGGAAGCTTCCTGTTCCCCACGGTGACCAACCTCCTCTGCTCCTCCTCCTCCTCTTCATAGACCGGCAGAAACTCCTCTGGCAAGCAAGTGGTGGCCTCTTTACTGTACTTGGCCAGACCGAGCCACAGATAGACTTCCAGCTTCGCAAAGATTTCACTTGCTGAACCTCCTGGAGACTGGAAAGATAGACAGACAGTCAGACAGAGAGACAGAGCATTTTAGAGGCTAAACAGTGAGTGTTATCAATGATTTTAGACAGAATGGCGAAAGTTATTGATGATTTTGGAGATGGAACGGTGGGAGCCATCGATGATCTTAGAGACGGACTTCAGTGTTACCTTCATGTAGAGGGTAGTGACTCTGCCACAGTCCCGCCCCCTCTGCTCCTCCACCAGTGAAAAGAGGATGGAGTAGGCGGGGATCCTGACGTAAGCCAATCGCTTGCTTCCATTCAGTAACCATAGAAACGCGTCCGGGATGGTAGTCTGGGGCTGGAGAGACGGGAGGTGGGGGGTGTCAGACCTCATACATGAACTGACTGAACATACTGCAACCTTTGACGTCTTTGTGGTGACCTATTTTGACCTATGACCTCTGACCTCTTTAGCCAGTAGGCGGAGTTTCTTCAGGAGTTTCCTGCTATCCATCAAACGCTGTTTGACCGTCCGTCTGGTGATCCTCCGCCTGGCCCTCACTGCCTGTCTGGCCAACATGACCTGGAGACAGTCAGACATTTAAGTCAGACAGATAGGAAGACAGTTAGACAGAGATGCAGACAAGACAAGGTAGAGAGGCAGACAGGTAGAAAGAGAGACAGGTGAGAACAGACTCACCAAATTCTTCTTGATAAAATCCTTCCTGCATCTGTCCAGGTTGTTGGGACGAGACTGAGACCTCCTGTCTGAGAAAACACTAAACTGTCTGCAGAGAGACAGACAGAGAGACAGACAGGAGGACAGACAGAGAGACAGACAGGAGGACAGTCAAACAGCCAGGAGACCAGAAAAAGAGACAGGAGCACAAATCAAATCGAATCAAACTAAATCTATTTTAATCAAATTTTCAGAAGGAGGAGACTCACTTGCAGCCAGCCACCAGCTCCATCAGCACCTCCACAAAACGCTCCTTTGCGTTACTCCTCGGCCTCCTCAAGAGACGTTCCACCTCATCAAGGCCAATCTCCTAAAAGAGGAGTGGGAAGCAGAGGAGAGGACAAAATGCAACCACAGTTTGTAGACATTGTGTGAGACACATCATGTTATTCTTCTCTGTGTGTTAATGAACGGAAAGTAAAGATCACTTGACGCTCACCAGCCTGTCGGCCATCTTGTTGAGCCAGTTAGCCTGATAGAGACGAAAGCTGTGATCTTCAAACTGACTCCAGACAAACAGACATGGCTTCAGTTTCACAGAGGGGGGCTGGAGAGGAAGACACTGGAATGACCTGAGAGACAGACAGACAGTCAAGCAGACAGACAGCAAGTGGGCAGTAGTTACTATAGTTGCACTAGTTACTCCTGGAGCTGGATTATGGGAGTGGGGAAAAGACGTTTAGGCTTTCTTATTTGGCCATCTTGCACGACGACCCGCAGTGTAGTAGTTATTTGTGTAGGTGCAGTAGTTACCTGTCTGCGTTCAGTGGTTATTTACCTGTCGTACTCAGTGGGCTGGGGTCTCATGGCAGAAGACACAGATCTGTTCTCAGGTTCGGGACTCAGCACATCCTCTCTGTCCAGCTCCTCCTCTGATTCCAGCAGACCCTGCGTCTCCTCATTTAGATCCTCCCTGCTCCTCCTCAGCTCCTCCCTGCTCCTCCTCAGCTCCTCCCTGCTCTGACTCTTCTTGGATCTCCCAACCCCCACTGCCTTCCCATAATTACCTGCCAGAAACAGAACACCTGATGAAGCTCAGGAGTTTGATGTTGGAAATAAAATTCCACATCTGAACCCCGGCATCAGGTGCTAACTCTGGCCCATAGCAGGCCCAAATGCTAGAACTGATTTTAAATCAAAACTAGCTTTAGTCCACATCCCTACAACTGACTCAGCCTCCAACTGGCAGTCATATTTGGGCCAGAGCCAGCTCACATTTGGTTCTCCAGTGCAGGAAAAGCATTGTCCTTGCACACTGGAGTTTCTTTCAACACTATGAGTTTGTCTTGATATCAATTTACAGTCTCAAAGATGTTCTTTAAAAGCTTCAATTCCAACTGCTGCTACAAAAATGTCATACAATTCCTGCTTGCATTCATACTAGCTAGCTTAGCATTGATGCAAGCGTGATCCAACAAGAATTGTCATGTTTCCTCTTCTAACTCATTTGGCTTTTGACAATGCTTTCTGTGTTTTGTGGCTTTTACCAACTTAAGTGTGAAACTGGTTGAAGGTCTGAATGTGTTTAAGCCAAGTGAGAAGCTGCAGCAGACGTATCAATTATAAACAATGGGAAACAACATTTCAATAAAGTCTGGGCTGGAAGGCAGTGAAACCGTCCTGAAACTGTACAGATTAGAGCTGAAATGAATATTCGATTAATCGATTAGTCAATCTACAGAAAATTAAGGGACAACTATTTTGATAAATTATTAGTTTATGTAATTTTCAAAGAAAAATTGTCAAACTTCAGTTCCAGCTTGTGAGGGTGTTCTGCTTTCCTTTGTCTTATGTAATAGTAAATTGAATATCTTGAGGTTTTGCACTGTTGGTTGGACGTTTGAAGATATTATTTTTGGCTCTGGGAAATTGTGATGGATCATTATTTTCTGACTTGATTGATTGAGAAAATAATTGGCAGATTAATCAGTGATGAAAATAATTGTTATAGTTGCAGCCCAGCATGTAGAATATACTGCTTACCTATGGAGAGTTCAAAGGTCAACGGTCTGGTTCCTACGGACGGGTCCATCATAGTGACTTCAAACAGAGACGCAAACAACAGAAAATCCTCCCTCTCTCCCAGGAAACCCTGTGGACAAAAAACAAGAAGATAAATCTGAGAGCTGCAGTACGTCACTCTCTGTTTTCTACCTCGAACATCTCCTCATCTGCAACTCTGTCTTGTGGGGTGAAGTTCTGCCCTGGGTCCTCTTTTGTTTGCCTCATATTGTAAATCCCTCCACTCGGGCAGATAATGAGTAGTTTTAAAGGTATTTCTTGTCACTGCTATACAGATGATATTCAATTATACGTTTTGTTTAAGACTCAAAATGTTGTCTAATTGATTTGACTGCTCAATTAAAAATCAACAAACAATTTAATGCTGATAAAACAGAAGTCCTTCTTTGTGCCCCAGCCGGCGCAAATAATGTCTAATGTTTCCTGACAACGACTCTGTGAAGAACCTGCATTAAAAATCATTTTAAACATACACATCTTCTACTCTACGCTGCTGGAACTAATTCGGATGAGTGATTCAGGATCAGACAGTAAAATAATTGATTATTTGACATCAACTCTTCTCTTGCATCAGAAATGTATAGAAGGGAAATAAGAAAAAGGAGGAAGACATTGAGACTGAAGGTAGGAGAGGCAGACATTGAGAAAAAACAATTAGAGAAAGAAGAAAACAAAGAAAAAGAAAGCAGGAAAAGCACATTGACATACATACAGAAAGACTGGAAGAACCCCAAACAACATCTTTGATTCCAAATATCCAATTAAAGTAGAAATGATAAAAATGAAATGTTATTTTCTGAAATATTAGATTTCACAGACACAACCAAGACATGATGATGATGATGATGTTGGTGGTGACAGCACTGACCTCAGGGAGTGGGTGGGTCTCCTCAACCTCCACGGTAACAGACTCTGGTACCTCAACTCCCGCCTCTCCTGACTCGTCGACCAATCCGCTGGCAGCCGTAGACGCTACAGCAACAGCAAGTAAACAAACCAATGAATGGACTATAAATACATGTGGAGTTCTCCAAACAAGAAGTCCTAAAGAAGGATCACTTCATCATTTCAACATCCAAAGCTTATCTGTGAGACAAATCATTTTAAAAGCATCTGTAAAATCTCTTTAGACTACAGTTGGAATAAAACTCAAATGTTGAGGAATCCTCTTTTTTGCTGTCTTAAGGCCTTCACACACTGGAGGCGGGGTTTTTTTTGAGCAATTAATTCGCACATCAATATATTTTTTCAAACTGTTGTTTTTCTCATGAGTACTTTCACACAGAAAGCGAATATTACGTGGCGAAAAAGCGACGTAATTTTTTTTCGGAAGAAGGTCGATTTTTCTGAGCTTTCGCACGGCGAATAACAGCATCAACCAAGGACATGGTGCAGACCGGACATCACATCACAACTCCGGACATGTTGATTGTTTGTGTTTCTCATCATCTGTATTATATGACAAAGGACACAAAATTATAAACACAATGAACTCAAGAACAACGTGTGGAGCAGCATCCCCAGATGCAGAATAGTGAATAGATTAGTTTACTTTTGGATGTAGTACAGTAAATATTCCCAGGCGAGTATTTCGCATTTTCGTGTAGTTTATTTGTTATGTCCGTGGTGTGTAAAGGCCTTTACCCTGAGTCAATAAAGGAGATAGTAAGTCAGACAGCTTTAGAGTTGTTGGAAGGTGGGTTTTTTCTCTTTTGATGGAGCAAGGCTACCAGTTTCCTCTTTCACTTCCAGTCTGTGTGCTAAGCTAGGCTAAACAAGTCTTGGACTTGTCTCTGTACTGGACACTCAGAGGTGAAACTGATATCCATGTTTTCACCTGACTCTGGAAAAGACAGAGAACAAGATGATTTCACTGAATGTTGGAGCGTGCTGTCTGTTTGTCTCGTGTTTTCAGGAGAATTTGCTGCCAGAGATGTCTTTGAATTAAAACATTAAACTGGTTGTCCTTGCTGTTTCATCAACATTCTTAAATGAAGATCGGAAACTACACCCTCCCCTTTAAAGTTTAACTTCTCATTTCTCCTGCGTCTCCTCAGTAGACTGACCTTCCTTCTTCTCCTTCTTGCTGCTCCTCTTCTTCCTCAGTCCCAGCTTCCCCAGCGCTCCTTTCACCTACGAGGACACACAAGGAAGGAGTCACATAAGAGTCAGTGATGTCATTATGAGATTCAACAAGGTGATGTGAGAGCTGCTGAGATCAGGTGAGTATCATTAAGGTCACATAGAATTTTATATTAACACTGTGACGTTTTGATTGTTCATACAGCTCAACTCTCTGAAAAACAGGAAGTACGAGATACCTTTCCCAAGGCAACGGAGGCTGTATCCGTGTTGACGGCAGAGGGGGAGGAATACACCTCCACGCAGAGAGCGAGGAGGATGCGACCGCGGTAGAAGATTCCTTCGCCCAGACCCTGGTTCAAAGCCTGGAGAAGAGAGAGGGTTAGTCCAGTCCAGTCTGGATCCGTTTTGTTTAGCGTGTTCTAATCCTGCAGATATTTTAAACATAGGAGGCGGATTGAAAAGGGCAGCGTTACAGCCAGTGCTGTGGGTGGAGCCTGCCAAAGCACAAACTTGAGATTTGACAAATGGCTCAGCCATTTACCACAGGTACTGACTCCTCAAGATGTCTGGACAGTTAAGAAACTGCTAATTCGCTTTCTTGCCAAGAGTTAGATGAGAAGATCAATACCAGTCTGTATGGTAAATATAAGGCTACAGCCAGCAGCCGATTAGCTTAGCTTAGCGTAAAGACTGGAAACGGGCAAACAGCTAGTCGGACTCTGTCCAAAGGTAAAAAACCTGCCTACCAGAACCTCTAAAGCTCCTTTATTAACCTGTTATATCTTGTTTGTTTAATTCGCACAAAAACTATTGTGTTAAAAAAATCAAGTTGTGGTTTTATGGGGGGTTATGTGCTATTCTTGGCTGGATGCAATGACTTCCTGGTTGCCTCCATTGGTTGTCTGGCAACTGTAACGACAAGACTTTACTTAATTAGTGAGCTTTAAAGGGGGTTGGATTTTGTTGAACTTTGGACAGAGCCAGGCTAGCTATTTCCTGGTTTACAGTCTTTGCACAAAGCTAAGCTAACCACTAGCTGCTGGCTGTAGCCTTGTATTTACCGTACAGACACGTGAGTGGTATCAGTCTCATGATTTGGTCGTGTCTGGTTTACCTGGTGTACATCTCCGAGGGTGGAGTTCTGAGGAGAACCGTACAGGTTAACCCAACATGGACCGAAGGTGGGGTTGAATCCTGCAGACAGACAGATATTTACCTGTTACCGTAAATTCTCAAATAAAAGCTGGTATTCAAATGATGGCACAAACAAGCAAAGGCCGGTCTCTATTAAAGGCTCAAAACATAAATTCAGCATAACGTAGTAGACAATGCACACACATCATTTCAACAGCACCAATTCCATCACTATAAAAACAAAGTCTGAAATATTATATATATATATATATACAGGGGCAGGGACATTAGAAATAAAGGCCTGTCTCTGATATAAGCCTGTGTCAGATAAAGACCTGGTTCTCTCTGCAGGTGAGGTCTGATGTTCAGTAGACTACCATTAAAGTAAAAAACTAAACAACAAAGGGGGTCGTACCGTTTCTGGTGGGATCAGAAATCTGCTGCAGGTCCAGGAAGTGCGTTGCCAGGGCGATGTCTCCCATCTTGGCGTCATCAAGGACCTGGACTCTGATTCGCTGAGCAAGAGGAGGAAACTGCTCAATGAAGGAGATCTCCTCGTTCCAAACTGGACAGCTGGTGGCGTTGGCGACCGACGTCTCGCCCTGCATAAACACACAGAAACACACAGTACGATTAGAACATTTCAGATCTGGGGACTCCTAGTTGTAGTATTACAAGACAATAATCATTTTTGGACCAAAACGTTCCAAGAACTATGGAACCAGAAGAACTAAACTAGCAACATGGTCCTCTTTGCATATTCCTGTCTGTGTTTCCACTGCATCTGAAGTACCATGAAGATTAGGCAAATTCAAATCAGCAAATAACGTTTTATTACTCATGTTCACGCCCTGTATTGTCATTGCCGCTCCCTCTCTTGTTCACGCATGAGCTCTCTTGACCACCAGTCCTGCTTTCTCACCATGAAGACCCACTGAGTGTGGCACAGTGCGACACCTATTCATTTTCTGTGGGATTTGTGGGACTCCAGGCAATGCAGAACTGACCAGTGACGTGAAAAAAAGGGAGGGGTCGAAAGTTGAAAAGCTGTGTATTTATGCAGATGAGAGGCGACACAGTAATTTGCCAAAAAAAACTGACACTGAGGAAGTGAAGCAGTGGTGAGTCAGAAAGTTTATTCTCCTCTGTTGCCAAAAGTATTATTATTATAGTTTCTGGGATCATAAACCCCGCCCCCTTTGAAAAATCAAATTACACGTCAAAACTTTTTTTTTCCCAAAGATGGTTTCTGTCATTGAAGGTAGTTCTTCTCACACTGATGTTTGTTCACATGTTAATTTTTCTGATAAGTTTGGTTTTAATTAGTTATGTGATGCTATAAAAAGTGGGTGTCACGTCAGGATTGACAACTGCGAGTGTGCTCACGACTGGTTCGGGCAGGACCTCGATATCACTACTGCTCAGACTCTGGCTCCAAATGACGTCACCAGCGCAAGACGGCAGCGGGATATTTTGACTTCATTTTTGTACAGTGGGAGGAAGTGGAGATGCGTCATCCATCTTTATACACAGTCTATGCTCTTGACACTTCCTCCATCTCTCTCTCTCTCTCTTTGTCTCACTCTTTTTTAACTAGTCAGGAAGCCAAGAACAAAGCCAGAAATGTCCACCCAGTACCCACCAGTACTTCGGTACACAAGCTGAAGCTGCAGGGACCTTTTTGGCACCTGGAACTATCGTCCAGGATTTAAATTTAGTCCCTGGTTGCTCCTGTTGAAACGCAGGTTAAGTCAAGTTAAGTTCCTCCAAAGGTTCTTGGTGCGTATATACACATGTCTGAGTACCTGTTGTCCAGCGAAGGTCACCTTTACGTAGGGATCAATGAAGACCGTCCGGTCGGTGACCTTTGACATCTTGGCCATTAGCCCCGCCTCCATAGTGGGCAGGCCCTCGGCCCTGTAGATCCGGACACGGAACCGAGCCCATGGACGCTCAGAAGCCATACCACGAGGAAGCAGCAGGTTCCTGCAAGAAAAACACAGCGTCAGAACCCAGCGGCAGTGGCACCAGCAGTTCACACCTGGATCTAACGTAGGTGCACAGGGTGGGGGGGAGGTCAGTAGTGGCCCCAGCCATGTTAATCTGACCGTGCCGATTCATGACTTTTGTCATCCCATTTGTTCCTGTCTTTGTGAAGTGCTGCGTAAAACTTTATGTGATCATAGTAATGATGATTCATATGACGATGCTTTACGATGTGTCATCACTGACTTTTCGATGTCCTCACTGGCTCCGGACGAGGAGGGCGGTGGCAGACTGGGCATGCTCAGAGCATCTCCCTTCATCAGCACACTGAGGCTGGCCTTGACGTAACCCTTGATCCCTGACCTGGTGTCTGCCGGGTCGGTGAGAGGAGCCCACTTCTGGTAGAAGCGGTGGTCTGGAGGCGCAGAGAGCTCAGAGGTCAGAGAGTACTGCAGTATTTTGATCAGAGTGCTGCAGAGTGAGCAGTACTGGTACCTGGCTGGTTGTACACGGTGGAGATGTCGATCTTAAAGGTTCCAATGTGGGTCATCAGGAAGGCCAGAGTCCGCCTGTGGAACACCTGAGAGGAGGTGACATTACAGGTGTTCACTTTGGCCACGCCCAGGTCTCTCACCATGGTAACAGCAGTAGAAACAGAAGTAAAAAAAACAACAACTAAAAGATGGAACTGACCTTCATCTCTATGACTTTATCAAAGAGGATCTGTGGAGCCTCCTGAAACTCAAACTGGAAGTTCTGAAAGAGGAGAGGAGGGAAACAGCTGTATTCTACTGTACTGTATTCTACTGTACTCTACTGTACTGTACTGTACTCTACTGTATTCTACTGTACTCTACTGTACTGTATTCTACTGTACTGTACTGTACTCTACTGTACTGTATTCTACTGTACTCGACTGTACTCTACTGTACTGTATTCTACTGTACAGTATTCTACTGTACTGTATTCTACTGTACTCTACTGTACTGTACTGTATTCTACAGTACTGTACTTTACTGTACTCTACTGCATTCTACTGTACTGTATTCTACTGTAATCTACTGTACTGTATTCTACTGTACTGTACAGTATTCTACTGTACTGTATTCTACTGTACTCTACTGTACTGTACTGTATTCTACTGTACTGTACTTTACTGTACTCTACTGTACTCTACTGTACTGTATTCTACTGTACTCTACTGTACTGTACTGTATTCTACTGTATTCTACTGTACTGTATTATACTGTACTTTACTGTACTCTACTGCATTCTACTGTACTGTATTCTACTGTAATCTACTGTACTGTATTCTACTGTACTGTACTTTACTGTACTCTATTGTATTCTACTGTACTGTATTCTACTGTACTCTACTGTACTGTACTCTACTGTACTGTATTCTACTGTACTCTACTGTATTCTACTGTACTGTATTCTACTGTACTCTACTGTACTGTATTCTACTGTACTCTAATGTACTGTACTGTATTATACTGTACTTTACTGTACTCTACTGCATTCTACAGTACTGTATTCTACTGTATTCTACTGTGCTGTATTCTACTGTACTCTACTGTACTCTACTGTACTGTACTCTACTGTACTGTACTCTACTGTACTGTACTGTATTCTACTGTACTTTACTGTACTCTACTGCATTCTACTGTACTGTATTCTACTGTACTCTACTGTACTGTACTCTACTGTATTCTACTGTACTGTATTCTACTGTACTCTACTGTACTCTACTGTACTGTATTCTACTGTACTCTACTGTACTCTACTGCATTCTACTGTACTCTACTGTACTGTATTCTACTGTACTCTACTGTACTGTACTCTACTCTACTGTATTCTACTGTACTGTACTGTACTGTATTCTACTGTACTTTACTGTACTCTACTGCATTCTACTGTACTGTATTCTACTGTAATCTACTGTACTGTACTCTACTGTACTGTACTCTACTCTACTGTACTGTATTCTACTGTACTCTACTGTACTGTACTCTACTCTACTGTACTGTACTGTATTCTACTGTACTCTACTCTACTCTACTGTATTCTACTGTACTCTACTGTACTGTACTCTACTCTACTGTACTGTATTCTACTGTATTCTACTGTACCTCGTTGTAGAAGGGGCAGTTGGTGGATTTCTGCGTCGCTGTGTGTTTTTTCTGATTTCCCACTCTGATGAAAACTGCAGGGTTGATGTTCACTCCAACCAGCTTCTGAGCCTCCAGGATGTTCACATTCACCTGCACACACACACACACACACACACACACACACCTCAGTGATGTAAAAACACTTCATGGTTTCTTCTGAACGGCTGGGAGGTCTGTCTGCTAACTTTATCTCCCCTTGAGGAGCTCCAACTATCTTCAGAGTCAGGAGAAACAGCGCAGATTCTGACCCAATAGTGGAACAGTAATCCAGCCTTTTTACTCTTGCAAGGATGCTGGTGGGTTCATGGGAGTTTGCCCATCCAGGCTACATGTTTTGTGGACTTGGAGAAGGCTTATGACCATGACCCTCGGGGTGTCTTGTGGGGGCTGTAAGCTGTAAAGCACATTCTCAGTGGAAAATATCTGGCTCTTTAGCAGCTAAAGGCTCCACTATGTTCACCAGCTAGGTGCTAACTGTGTCTGTTTGTTGTTTGGTGCTGAGCAGGCAGTGTACAGTGGGTTTCTGTAAGCTCCTGTAAGCTCTGTAAAGTCGAGGGAAGCTGCAGATCCGGGTGATAATTCTCTGTAGGTCACTCCCATTACACATTGTCATTTAATACATTGTTATTATAAAGATATATATCATAGCCGCTTTAATGAAAGGGTTTCCGGGCACATCCAACTGGGAGGAGACCACAGGGCACACCAGGGATCCTCCAGGAGCAGCTTGAGGATGTGGGCTACGCTGCTTAGCCTGTTGCCACTGTAACACGGACCCAGATAAGTGGGGAAAAATGGATGAATGAACTCACCTGGAAGCTCTGGACTTTGGGCGTCTCCGCTGCAACATTTCTGGTCAGCGGCCTGCAACGGCTACACACACACACACACACACACACACACACATTTTAGATGAGTTGACAGAACTCAGGTAAACAGTCGGACAGACAGTCAGTAAGGTCACCAGACCTCAGCAGAGGAGTGAAGATGATGTTGGAAGCCTCCATGTCCAGCAGGTCATCATCATAAAAATCATCATCCTCGTCTTCATCTTCATCCCCAGTCTGGACCAGGCTCCGCCCCAGACGCCGAGCCTCTCTCTCCAGCTGGCCTGGGCGAGTGACAGTCTGCTGACTGACAGGGGAGAGAGAGAGAGAGAGTAATGAATAGTTTCCCCAAATACTCTGTGTGCTTTGTTGTTATTCTGTCAGAAGCAGAGGGGTGGGGTTTATAAACTGCTGGAAGGAAATCTG
This sequence comes from Maccullochella peelii, assembly GCA_002120245.1. Taxonomy (NCBI): domain Eukaryota; kingdom Metazoa; phylum Chordata; class Actinopteri; order Centrarchiformes; family Percichthyidae; genus Maccullochella; species Maccullochella peelii. Next base: position 44,878 of record LKNJ01001845.1, on the reverse strand, counting down.
CAACTTCTTTGACCAGAGGTGGGGTCTGCCACAGTGGGTCAGCACCATTGATGGGTCCCACATTCCCATCATCGCCCCACAGTGTCGGACTGCTGACAAAGAAGGATTTACTTCAAAACTAAGAGGGATCAATACAATCTGGCAGAGCAGCAGACAAGGAATCTGTCAGTGTTCACAATTAATGATGATGTTTATATTGATTATTTTTCCGACTGAAATCACATTAAGTCATCCCTTTTTGTAGTCAAAAAGTATGTCAAGTTTTTTAAATTTATGGTTAACAGAGTAAGGACCACAGCAGGATGGTGTGGTATTCCGTCAAATTAAAGCAAAACTAGGGGGGCCGTCATGAAATCCAAAAATATAAATTTCTCCCTTTTAGTTTGTGATTTTTCTCTCAAAGGAGAACACAGGACAAGTGATTTACGGAGCAGATATCGATGCTGTAGCAGACAAAAAACATGCAATTTAATTTCAGTTGCAGTCCTATAACATTGTCAGACAGTAGATGTTGCAGAACTAGAGATATTGTCTTTTTTATTCATGCATATTTCTTCTTTGTCAAAACCCGGCGCCTACATTACCCACAATGCAGCTCGACATTAAGTGACATCACTTGAGGTAATTTATCAGATTTTTCTCAGCTCACACTGGAGCCACAAAAGGCTTTATAAAGGCTTTTTTATTTTTACATATGCAGTAATACTCCCCAAATAGACCACTGAGGTTTCTGAGTGGAAGAATTTTACTGCCGTGAATTTACAAAAGAAACTTTCAACTCAGAGTTTCTAGTCAAATAGATTAAATAAGTGGACCAAACTGGAGCGTGGAGGCTCATTCTTGACTTTGAGAACACAAAGTGTATCTGTGATGAAACATTTCTAAACTTAAGGTTGAATTACAAGCTTTTTCTGGAGTTTTTGACCAGATTCCATGGCCTTCTTCAGCAAATGGTACTTTCTCAAGTGTCATCATGTGACCAAAGTACGGGACTACAAGTAACAAGTGGTTGTATATGAGGGGGATATGAAACCCCTGTGAGATATGGTTGAAAGCTCCAGAAAAAGCTAGTAAACCTTGAGTTTAGAATATTTTAGCACAGGGACGAAAATCTAACATTGCAACTCGAGAGGTCAGATGATTCTGTCTGCATCAGTTTCCAGCATTGCTCCAGCTAAGAGAATGAATGTGTGTCGTGTAACTTCTCACCTTTCAGGGTCATTAAATGCTTCATTCCTGATGACCAGAGCTGATCTGAGGATGAAGGAAGAGAAACAAAATGACATTTTGAGAGAAAAGAATAATTTGTTCAGTCTGGTCAGAGCTCCCTCTGCTGGTCTGGAGTTCTGCAGTAGTTTTCTATAACACACTAGTCGCTGAAACCTTCACACTGTCTGACTGTTTGCTGGAAGGTTGGTTAGCAGTCTTCCCCTGCTTCCAATGTTTGTGTTAAACCAAGTTAAACACATCCTGGGGCCGCTTTCACAAAGATAGACTTTGACTCTTGCTTAGATCAAACTTCAGATAAACATCTGAATTTATCTGTTGCACAAAGCTGTCTACTTCTTGACTATCTTAGGCAGAACTTGCCATGAGTTCTGGGTAAATTACAACTGATTTCAAACTAAAAAACATGGCTGACCGAGCAACCGCGTCAAACCGCTCAGCTCCCTTCACTCCCCCCGGCCTTCTGGAAGAATTCAACAGTCACAAGGACATTTTACTGGAAAATTCAACAAAGAGTGTAACAATACGAAGAAATTCCTGTAGCATAAAATCTCAGTACACTAACAGACCTGTAGCAGAGCAGAGCGCCTGTGGCTTCTTAACGTGGCAGAGCTCAGAACTACTTCTGCTAACTCGTCAGTCAGACTCAGGATATAGTTTTGTTGTCACTGCTGTATATTCCCAACAGGTTACTGCACTCTCTAAAAGCTCTTTCCCTTCTTATTACTCGCTCCACAACATTGTTAGCAAACCACAAATTATGAGCCATGTTTTCCTTCCTGGTATCCTGGTTGTTGCCATGGAAACACAAGTCCTCGTTCAGAGTTAGGGTAGGGTGGCTGACTTAATAAGTCATAGTTATTTTTGTGAACTTGCATTAGACCAGAGGTTTTCAAAGTGGGCCTCTCCAGGGGGGCTCCAAACATTTGGTTAAAGATACAGTAGTTTGGGGAAATTTTACTGTTTTTCCCAGAGTCAGAAACTAATAAATGCCTCAGGACAGACCTTTTTTACGTATTATGTGTAGTCTGAAGTGAACAGCAAAATTAAGCTATCTTGGCTCAATTGTTGAGTGTCTATGGGATCAAATAACATAATCATGATCCCATAGGCATCCAGGAATTGAGCAAAACTAAGCAAGTAAGTAAGCGTTTCTCCAAGCTTTGTCTGAGAGGAGGCCCACAGTCTCAAACTCCTGCATTAGACTAGATTAATCTAGAAGCTAAATTAGGACCTGCCTAATACTACAGAAAGGTCTAAAACATCTTTGTGAAACCGGTGGACGTGTCTCTGTACTGGACAGACAGAAATCTTCTCACATGACTCTGGAGAGGGAACAAGAGGATTTAAATACATGTCGGAGTGCTCCTTTAACGTGCAAATGGCAACTAAAAAGTTTGGTTTTCTTCATCCACACTACAACCAGAGACTGTTGTTTTGACAGTTTAGTGGAAAAGATGTTTCCGGGTCAGTGTGGACATAATCTTACTCATCCTTGTCTTCGACTGTCAGGAAGTCGTGTCCCTTCCAGCTTCCTGCTGTTCCCTCAACCGGATGATACCGAATATCCAGCTCTATATAGATCTACAGAGAGAGAAGAACACAAAGTGAATTCGACCAACATCTGTCTGTAAACAACAGTGTGTGTTAGTGTGTGTGTGTGTTTGTGTGTGTGTGCGTGTCCTTACATCAGTCAGGCTGTAGTTGGCATCAGTGAGCGGTTCACGTAGCAACAGCCTCCCCGCGGTAACAACATGCTGGAGGCTGACAACCAGCTTACCGAGCAGTCTACACACACACACACACACACACAATACACACAAACACATATTGCTTTCATATCAGTCATACTAAAAATGTGTGTGTGTGTGTGTGTGTGTGTGTGTGTGTGTGTGTGTTACCTGTTGGAGAAGACCTTACTGCAGTTGTAAACACTGATGGACAAAACTTCATCTCTGATCACTTTACCATAGTGAGGCCAACGGAAATGCTGCACACACACACACACACACACACACACACACACACACACACACACACAGGTTACTTTATTTGTTCATTTGTGCTCTGAAATTAAGTAAAAACTCAAACTACACAATTAAGTTTAATTAATGACCTTTGACCTCTCCCATATAAACGTCTGGTGTAATTTAACTGAGGTCAAAGTAAACACACACACACATTGCTCAAAGACGTTAATACGCTGAATTAACGTTAATATCGAGCAAACTGATTACAACAAACAAAAGCTCAAACTAGAGCAAGAAGGAAGAGACTGTTTTTGTCTTTCTTGGCACGGACATTTTCCACCACAACCATTAATCACCATGTGCTAGGTTTATACACACACACACACACACACACACACCTGGTCACACCTGAAGAACAAACACCAGTCTGACTCAGTAGCTGCACTGAGAAACCGAACTCAGATACTCAGTACGGTGTTTACGTCATACAGAGGTTACTGTACATTATCTGACCTGTCAGCAGGGTTAATGTCAACAAACAGGTGGTGATGTAGTGAAGCGGGTGGAGGCTTCAGTTCAACAAATATTTTCTCACATTTTAAAGTCACATAATAATGTTTGTTTTCAGGAGAACCTCAAACTCAGAACCATTAAGTCTCCTGACCAGTGAGCCAAACTAGAAATGTTTCATGTTTTCATGGCTCTAAACACTACAATACCCATGAGCCTCAGCGGGCGTTGCTATGGCGATGCCTCCATTCAGAGCTGTGAAATCAAAAGTAATTTATCCAACTAATTCTGCAAATCTCAACCTGTAACTTCATCACATCACACCAAGCTCAAATGAAACCAGAACGTCCAGGTTCTGTTTCAGAAGTAAAAAACTTCATTCAAAATTTTTTAATTATTATTAATTAATTATTAATTATTATTATAGTTATTAACACAATAACGACTAAAAGTCCAGCCCTGCAACAACAACCTTACTCAACAGTTGGTTGTGTGGTTCACTTCATATGTCTACACAGGGATGGTACATTCATATAAGTACACTGGTGATGTGGCTCTATGGATGGTCGGTCCACCACTTTGATCCAGACTAAAATATCTCTTTTTGACGGATTGCCATGAACTTTGGTTCAGACTTTCATGATCCCCAGAGGATGAATCCTAATGACTTTGGTGATCCCTGACTTTAGTAGTATAACACGACCCGGAGCATATTTTACGCATCAAGTCTATTTTCTTTCATTTTACGTGCATAACTACAGTGATTGTATGATTGTGTGTTGGGCCCCGAGTGCTGCCAAAACACATCCTGTGTAAACACATACAGAGGACTGAAGCTGCTGCTGCTCTGCTAACGTGCTGCTTTCACTACACAGGCTGTGTAGACGTTGACTAAGTCTACAGCCATGCTAGCAGCTATGTGAGGCTGCACTTTGGCACAGCAGTGCTTTCAGCTAAATGCTAATGTCAGCATGCTAATATGCTCAGAATGACAATGCCAACATGCTGACGTTTAGAAGGTATAATGTTTGTACAATGTACAATGTTCTCCATCTTAGTTTAGGCTGTTAGCATGCTAACATTTGCTAATTAGCACTAAAGTTAAACATAACGTACAGCTGAGGCTGAGGGGAATGTCATTATTTAGTCATAAACCAAAGTATTTGACAAATTTGAATTTTGAACTAATGGTGGTGTTAAAGGAAAAGTCAGAGGATCATCAAAATTATTACAGTTCATCTTCTGAGGGTCATGAATGTCTGTACAAAATTTCATAGCAATCAATCAACTAGTTGTTGAGACATTTCACTCAAAACCAAGAAAGCTAAAGGCGCTAGAGTCAAAGAGGATCACCAATCATTAAGATTCATCTTCTGGGGATCATGAATTTTTGTACAAAATGCCATATCATAACAAAGTTATCTCAGGGCACTTTTTCATAAAGAGCAGGTCTAGACCAACTCTTTATGTTTACAGAGACCTAACAATTCCCACCATGAGCAAGCACTAGGCGACAGTGGCAAGGAAAAACTCCCTTTTAACAGGCAGAAACCTCGAGCAGAACCAGAACCAGGCTCTGGGTGGGCGGTCATCTGTCTCGACCGGTTGGGTTGAGAGAGAGGAGAGGGAGAGAGAGAGAGCAGGAGGAAAGAGAACATAAAGTAGTACAGTACAGTTTATTTCTCCAGGAGCCCCGTCAGGCACAGTAGAGTGCAGTAGAATAAAATCGCCCACTGTAGGTGTGTGTGTGTTGAAGGAGCGGCTGTGCGTGTGTGTGTGTGTGTGTGTGTGTGCGTGGTGTGTGCTGTAGGAGTGGTAAAGTCATTAAAATAGTTTCAATCTGAAGCACACAAACAACTGCAGCTACCTTCTGTAACACACACACACACACACACGCACACACGGGACAAACACAGTGAAGGTCATGTGATCTGAAATCTCAGCGGCTCATCGTCCTCACAGCTTCGGCCACTGAGCTCCTGAGAGCTGAACTTGTGTAAAAACTGTATTTACTTTGTATTCATGGACAGAAGTTGGGGGTTTCTCCCATTCACTTCAATACAGTCTCACAACCGCAGCATCTAGTGGACACTGGAGGAACTGACTGGTTATAACGACGACATCATCGCCCTGTTCTGTGCTCTGATTGGTCTGAACATGTCTACGGACAGATCAGATCAGCGACGTGGTTTACTGACCTCGTTGAAGATGGCCAAGTTCTCACACTGCAGGACTCTGGTTTTATGGGTGAACTCTGGAGGACAGACAGACAGACAGGTAACCATAGCAACAGTACTGACGCTTCAGGCTCTGTTAGCAGTGGACTGGCCTGATGAAACTAACCTGACCGTGGGTTAAACTGACTACAGTGTACATTGTACAGTAAAAGTATTAACACCAAAATATACTTAAAGTATCAAAAATAAAAGTACTCATTTTGCTGAATGGCCCATTTCAGAATCACATATTAATCTGTCCTCTTTAACCAGTGAGCTCTGATGAACCTCCACAGGCTTGCAGTCTTAAAGGACATTTTTTCAAGTCTGTTTTAAAACAATAGTCAGGTGCGTATGAACATTGAAACAGTTTATGCTTCTTGTGATCATCCCTCCTGTTCATACTGGGCCTCCACAGATCAACATGTTTCCAGTGGAAGTGATCTACAGTCCTCGTTCTGTGGAAAAATATATTCTGACGTTTATCTGAAGTTAATATGAGGCCTCAGCAGTCTGAGTTTATCAACTCAAGTGGATATTTTTCCAAAGTTAATGTCTTTTTAAGTATAAAATTCCCTCTTTGTGTTTCCTTACAGTCATTCATTCAGTCCCAACAGTAAATACAAACATTAACACACGACTCCTGTTGTTGAAAAGGCACTCGTGTACAAGCTTTAGGCAGTTTTAGGAACTCTCTATTTTATGCTGCTGTACACTTCTACTCCACTAAACTCTATCGACCAGCTACGACATTAAAATGTCACTTCCTCATTCATGTATCAATAATAGTGATCCACTAATGTATATAATAATATAACAATCTGAAAGGAGACATTCTACACAAAGAGTACTTTTAATTTTGATCATTTAAAGACACTTTGCTGCTAATACTACTAAGTACAGGACTTTTACTCGTAATGAAGTATTTTTAAGTGTGGTACTTCTACTTTTAAAGGATCTGAAAACTTCTTACATCGCTGCCAAACAAGCTTTTGTCTAAAATATCGTTGTATGCTGTTGCGTTTAGGGGCCTAAAACAAACCAGGAAAACAGACAATAAAAGACAGCGTTGTCCACATACTTTTGGCCGTGTGAGTGTTTTTTATCCATGTAGATACAGACGGGTTAGTTTGTGTTACTGACCTCTGAAGCAGAGCTCGACCTTTCTGTCAGATCGTCCCGGCAGGTTGGAGATCCTCTTCAGATTCACAGTGATGGACATGATGATCCTGATACCTGTTCACCTGTTCACCTGTTCACATCGTGTCTCTCTGAAGCCGTCTCATCTGCTCTCTTCTGTCTTCCCTCTTCAGCAGTTGGAAACTAACTGCGGTGTGTGTATTCTGTCCAACAGGGTGATGGGAGGTACCTGTGTGTGTGTGTGTGTGTGTGTGTGTGTGTGTGTGTGTGTGTGTGTGTGTCTGTCTGTTAGGGCAGGTCCTCTCTAATGTTTGAGAAAGCAAATAAAGTTGCTCAACTAGTTTCCTCCTTATAAAACACACACACAGACACACACACAATTCAATTAAATTATAAGTCAAAGTTAAGTAAGGTTAAGTAAAAGCAGCAAACTCAAAGTACAGAATTAAAATGACTCTTTCCTCCATGAAGTCTGGTGTTTGTGTTCACTGACGTGTTTTCTTTTTTTGTTTGTTTTCGATTGGAAAAACTAAGAAGCACAAAGAAGAATTTTCTATATTGCAAAAACAAGAATCAGAAAATCAGTGGTGGAAGAAGAACTCAGATTTTTACTTAAGTAAAAGTGGCAAAACCACAGTATAATAATACTCTGTTACAAGTAAAAGTCCTGCATAATACATTTTACTTAGGTAAAAATACAATATAATAAGTTTACATATATAATAAGTATCAGCATTAAAATATACTTTAAGTACCAAAAGTATTCATTTTGCAGAATGATCCATTTCAGAATCATGTAACTGTATTATTGTATTATAATTATTATACATACATCACTTTAATGTTGCAGCTGGTAAAGGTGGATCTAATTTAAACTTCATATACTGCAGGGTAACTTATGAATTTCCCTCCTGGGGATCAATAAAGTGTTACCTTATCTTAACCTTTGATAATACATTATTATTTATTTGTTGATTATATTTTGTATTATTAATCAGAAAGTAACTAGTAACCAAAGGTGTCAAATAAATGTATCAAAGTAAAAAGTACAATATTTGCCTCAAAACTGTAGTGAAGTAGAAGTACAGAGCAGCAGTAAATGGAAATACTCAAGTACAAGTACAGTACTTGGGTAAATATAATAATACAACTATCTGTTAACTTACTAATTTTATTCAGTAAATTTCAGAGCCAGAAGTCCGTGGTTTCTAAATCTCTCTCATCTTTCTTGAATGCATTTGATGGCAGCATACATAAATCAGTAGGCCTTGGTATTATAGTACAGTTTGATAAAAAAAAATGTTTCTTAGTGTAGTTATACAGTTACTTAAATTTAGGCTTTTAAGTTTGTATTTTCAAACAATGTGTTTTACTTTTCCATGAGAAAAGGACTAATGACTAATTAATGAGTGTGAACACATCTCAAGTAAATTCCCCCAAATATTGGTTCATCATTTCTATCAGTAATAATAACATTTTACTCACCAATAGCCGAGATCAACAGCTGGGAACACGTCAATAAAAATAAGTCTGACAGGTCAAGAAACACGAGCAGTCACACGATCAGACGACAGAAAACAACCAAAACTATGAAAATAAAACGCAGAATTATCATTTAAACAGCAGCAGCTCTTTGCTGAAACAGTAAAAAACTACTTTTTTTTCTTTCCCAAAGTTGTTTTATTATTGTATTGTAACAGGCAGGGTTCATACAGACATGATGTTTACTGGTTACACTGGTTTAGTTATACTGGTTAGTTAATATTAGTTAGTTAAATAAGTGAGCAGTGGAGCTGGTGGACACATGATGCTGTGGATCAACCAGTTTAACAAACGTTAAACAAAAAGCGTTCGGCTACGGTCAAATAGTCAAAAAAATTACATCCTATGTCTTTTCCTAAACACTTTTCCTTGACCTCCGTGGAAAAGGCCATGAGGTCAAGGAAAGACATGAAGGAGTATTCATAAGGACACTAGGTTACGTAATTATGCGACGGCGGGTGTTATTGACGTCTGTCTGCCGTGGTCGCTTTAAATGTTGCTGCTGCAAGGAATTGTGGGACAGCATTATCTCCTTTCCTTACCTAAAGGATGGTGCAGTGTACCCTGTGCTAAAGGAGAAAGGAAAGGAAGCACTGAAGCACCTTTCCTTGGCATTTAGAGAATTCGACCAGCTCTTATCGTGGCTGCCACTTCTGGGTCATTTCATGCAAAGCCTTATGGGAGGTGTAGTTCTTTATCAAGATAAGCTAAGGCAGCATTTTCTATTGTTTTTCTCTTTTTCAAACTGATTATATTTTTTTTTATCCCTGTGATGGTTTGAGTGATGGCAGCTTTTAGAAATTTGGGGTAAATTTCTCCTTTACTTGATGACATCACAGCACCATGTGACTATGCAGCCATGGTTACAGTGACAACACAGCATGCTCGGCTGAACTCAGATCAGATTTCTATAATGATTTCTTTACTTCACTTTACTTTATTACCAGTCTGTTTCAAATGAAAAGTGCAGACTATTTGAAGCATCTTTTAACACTTTAAACCACACGTGTGAAACAGAATCTCTCCTCAGCTACAACACAGACATGAAACAAGTTTTTGGCAATGAAGAAGAAAACAAACGATGACGACATCATGGCAGCCTGACAGGGACAAACTTCAATTTACAGAATCTGCTGCAGTTTGGCATCGAAACAAGACGAGATTAAAACAACAAAACACAAAAAAAATCTGAACTCATGGTCCATTTAATTAGCTTTTTCCAGAGCTTTCAAGTGCATCTCATGCTTTTGTCAAACTACTGTTTCCATAGTCAAAATCAGTGTTCACACTCAGCCAGAATTTGGTTTCACTGAACAAACAAAGTAGTTTGTAGGGTTTTTTTATTCTGGAAGATGAATTAATAAGTTTTGGAATTTAACAGGGTTTTTATTTTGTTTGACAAAACAGTGTAGGTCTGACTATTTCCAAGAAACTAGAGAAGTTGAAGGTGTTAATTGCTAAAAACATTTTGTAAAGAGACCTGTGACACAGCAGATCTGTGACGTAAACCAGTGGTTCCCAACTTGGGGGGCAGGACCCTGAAAAGGGGTCGCAAAGGGGTCATTTATTTTTTCAAACTTTTCTATAATCTTTGCCTTTTTTCCAGTGAATTACTGGATCATCTTTTCCTCTCAGTGCCTCTATGTGTATTCAAATAAAACAAAGAAACAGTTCATTTTCTGGTTGAATTGGTCACAGCTGCAGATATGACAGGTGATGTTTTCTATTGTTTTCTTGGGAGAGAAAATTGGGACAAATTTGATCCAAAAATAACACACAGTCTGAAGCAGCCGGCACTGTTGGCACCACAGAGGCAAACTTTGGAAACATAAAACACTGCTTCAAGTTAAAAAAAAACCCAACAAACTCCTATGTTTGACAAAATAAAAAACATACTTTCTTAACTCAATATTTCTGAGAGCTTTCGTTCAACCATGTCTCAGAGGGAGTTTGTTCAGGCATCATCACAAAGGCTACTGCAGGTAAAAGTGGCCCAAATCTGAGGTTTTTTTGTGCTCATATGTGACTCAGATCTGTTTTTGTTTTTCATAACAGTGTGAACAGCACAAATCACATGGAATCTGATCTTTTCAATTCTGATTTGGGCCACTTTCATATGTGGTCCTGAATCAGATACAGGTCTGATATTTAGTCATATCGGAATTCGTGCGAGTTGTACGTCACTCTTGCTCGACATTCGTCACAATTCTGCACTGGCCAGATTCACTCTGTGCATACAAACATTCATTACATAAAAAATGTAAAATTTGGTTCCCTTTCTCCGCTCACGAATTCGCTGGCTTCCAGTGAACATCAACTTCTAAATGAAACTGTAAATGCTGATTTTAGAGGCCTTCATGTTTACTTCCGTACATCGTCATACACTGCTCCAGTCCAGCAGAGATCTTAAGGTGTTGCGTGGTTATCGCGTGACGACACCTGAAGCTAGAATGATGCTTCTGTGGAGATAAACGTCTTTGCAAACCTACTAAGAGAAGGGTGTTACGGGTAACTGTAGGTCACAGAAGTACATAACGCGTCCATCTGTACGTCAAGCAAGCTGATTGGCTGACAGACCATCCCGTCAGGAAGCTTTTGTTTGTCAGGAGTTTGAGCTCCATTTGCTGATCAAGACTGTGAGATGTTGTTGGACTGCATTTATATAGCACTTTCTAAAAAAATTCTGAGTGCTATTATTTTGTTACAGACTGTTCCCAAACATTAAGAATGAACTTCTTTGCTAAAGTTAAAACACACTTCAGTGCTACAAAAAAACATGTACAAATATTTCAGTTTAATAAAATGGACCCTGGAAAAAAAAAGACAAAAATGACCCTAAAAATTGGACAAAAGAGGAAAAAAACCACAGAAAAGCCCTTCCCTTCCTATTCTGTAATTTCAATCAACATCCACAGTAAGAATGGTGATTTTAAGCATTTAAAAGGTGATTTAAAATTCATTCTAAGTGATTTAAAGTGGCTGCAGATGAAGCGTTAGCAGTAACTCTTTAATCAGGACAGTAACATTAACTGGGGCTTTGCTGCAGTAAACAGGAGTTTTGACACAGTGTTTGTGTGTGTGTGCGTCTTTGGCAAAGAGAAACAAAGCAGATGTTCAGACAGACTCTCTGTGTGATGCTGCTCGGCCATGTGGGACGCTGCATTTGGGTCATGTGGGATGGAGGGTTACCATGGTTACGACTTCCAAGCGCTCACATCGCCGGACGACTGAAGACAGCAAACTGCCAGTGTTTTTAATTAGGAGTCTAAAATCTGTCAGACCATATGCTCTATATGCAGTTGCACCGCCTCAGAAATGTGCTTCCTACCTTAATGATCTGTAATCTGGTGGATCACAGGCAGCAGTCAAAAAGTGATCAAATCGGCATCAAGTCATAATTTTGTAATCAACTTGAGGGCGCCGTTTGTTCACGTTTCAGAGATTAACATGTCATTTACCTACAACTTGGGGGAAAAAAAACTTTGATGCTGACCAACAACTTCTACGTGACCTGAACGCAGCACCGCTCCCAGCAAACGTTCAAGTCTGAAGAGTGTTTGTCAGTTTAATCAATAAGGCACTTTGAGAGACATCTTCTGTACTTTTAGAAACATCCTGTAACTCTGTAGACTCCACTCCATACTCTTATTATTCTTTTTCATTTAGTCTTTTATTGCTGATGTTTAGTTTTTAACATCTGCAGGGAGATCAATTGTTGCCTCAACTGCCTGAAGCCCAAATTATATTATTATTATATTTCCACATCTGCATGACGGCGAGGGCCTGCATGGCGTAAGGTTTGCCATCTGTATGTCATACATTCAACTGACAAATGTGTCAATGTCCTTCTGTCAGTGTTAAGGATTTTATCTGACGGATACTTCAGCGCTGTCAGACGAACAGCACGTAACTACAATCATGCAGTTGGGTTGATTCAAGGATGAACAATTAACTGATGATGACGTGATGCGCTGCCTGACCTGTGTATAATAGTGACATTGTGTATGGGATGTTGCAGATGATCTGTTTCTGTGTTTTAAAAAAGGTCAAACAGGGGTCTGCTTCGTTTTAGGAAACACAGGTTGAACTTGATGGTATTGACGAGTCCTGTGCTGGGAGCCAAGATGGTAGCATCAACAAACCACGGAGAGTCGTGACAGAACAGTCTGGAAACATTCAGGCTGAAGCAGCGTGCTGAGGTCACACAGGCTACACTGAAGACCTACAGTAAGGCTATAGTAAAGTTTTATTTTATAGTAAAGGCTATAGTGGTAAAGCTATGATGAAGAGTGTATAATACCATTCATGATACAATTTTCCAGCATTTAGAGCAAAAACAAAGTGCAAAGTATTAATACCTGCTCAGTAAAGCTAATCAGAGCCATACACACACACACACACACACAGAGCTGGACAGTGGTGTCACCATAGAAACATGGACATCACCGGTAACTGTGAGGTCGCTGCAGTTCCTCTAATGTCCACTAGATGGCACTGTGATGAAACTGACTGTATTGAAGTGAATAAGAAAAACTCCCAACTCTCTCTACATAAGTCAATACAGTTTTGACACAAGTTCAGCTCTCAGGAGATTGCTGACTTTCTTGTTACTATGGCAACGATAATGGAAACACAATGTGGAGTTAAACATGGCCGACACCTTTCCTCTGTGTGTGTGTGTGTGGCTCTGTGATTGTTAAACACGTTTGTAAACACGTGATCTGCATAGTTAGTGTGGAAGCAGCAGAAGGGATCAATAAAAAATCATCACTATCATTCCACTTATTGAAGAGCAAAATCACAAAACAAAGAGATTATAAAACTGGTGGTTGCCCATGGGATCCTGATTGGCTGACAGCTCAATGCTGCGTTGTGATTGGCTGAGATTGCATGCAACACATCAGGCTGGTCCCTGAAGGGTGGTCGGCTTTGTGGGTGGTCTGATCCTGGAATGAGATGAGGGGGTGCACCCGAGTGCACGGGAGGGGGTTTAGGCTTTGTTGGGGGGGTTTGGGGCAACACTTGGTTTAAGTGGTTCGAGGCCTCTCATTTTGAAATAAGAGACCAGCTGGTTGGGAACCTCAGCGAGGACAGACTGAGCAAGAGCCGACTTGGCAGCCTGGGGGGAGAGGGAGAGAGAGAGAGAAAGAGAGAGAGATGTAATGCAAGTGCCTGTCTGGTGCTCTCAAAGGGTAAGTTCACAATATTTCAAGTCTGACTTAAACCAATAGTCAGGTGCCCACATGAACACTGAAACAGGGTTTGCTTGCTGTATTCATTCCTCTTGTTAATACTGGCCAGAAGAGATCTCTTCCTAATGTGCTTCCAATATAAATAATGGGGGTTTGTGTCCCACCCACAGTCCCTGTTTCGTGCATAAATGTAATCCAAAGTTTAAGCTTAAATGAGGCTTCAGCAGTCTAATTTAGACCAATCATCAATATATTCCAAATTTAAGGTATTTTTTGTATAAAATCCCCTTTGTGTGTATTCCTTTTCTTCCAGTGAAAGAACAGTAACAAAAAGAGGGAATATTGCAGTAAAGAGACAGGAACTTTGGAAACTAGATTTGTTAAACTCAGACTGCTGAAGCCTCATATGAGCTTTGGATTTGTCACTTACACTGAAAGCACATTAAAAAAAGGGATCTTTTGACAGCCACTATGAAGAGGAGGAATGACTACAGCAAGCAAAACATGTTTCAGTGTCCATGTGGGCACCGGACTGTTGTTTCAAGACAGGCTTAAAACATTGTGCCCCTCCTTTAAACGCCACAGTCATGGATCTACCCAGTCCTCCTTTTCCCTTTTCTTCTAATGTTCTACTGTCACAGAAGAGTTCCTACATGAACAAACACACACAGACTTACATCTTTGAACTGTCTGTACGGAACGAACTGGACAATATCTCTGGCGACGGCGTCCCCCACTGTCGACTTCAGCACGCCGTCGTCTCCATCCAGAAGCTCCATGGCCTTAAAGTCCGCAGGCCCCACCCCCACGATGATGATTGACAGGGGCAGCCGCGACGCCCGAACGATGGAGTCCCGGGTCTGGTCGAAGTCAGTGATCTCACCGTCAGTGAGGATGAGGAGGACGAAGTATTGCTGCAGAGAGACACAGACAGGTCAAAGTGTGAGTGTGTGTTTTTGGTTAATGTTTGTGTGTGTGTGTGTGTGTGTGTGTGTGTGTGTGTGTGTGTGTGTGTGTGTGTGTGTGTGTCCTCACAGAGGCGCTGTTGCTCTGCACGCTGTTGGCGGCGATGGAAGCGACATGATTGATGATGGGAGAGAAGTTTGTGGGTCCAGAGAGTCTGAGCTGAGGCAAAACCTTCCTGTAGGCTTCAATGATCCCCGGAATACCTGAGAGAGACGGAGGGGAAGCAGTTTAATGTAGATGAAAATATTTTATATAAATGTTGAGCAGCTGAAGCAATCCAGGCAAATATGGAAACAGAGAAAACAGGTTATAAAAATGTCCTAACCTGACCTCTATAAGCCACTCTCATATTTAAAAACTTGACGGCACCAGTGTAAAAAAACAAGAAACTTCTGGCTACATTATTCACTCGGGGCACTTCACATGATCGCCCGCTGGCCCTGGTGTTATAGCTCTGCTGAGTATGGACCATTGTTATCTGATTTAGGAGCATACCCATTGATTATATTGTACATATGATGCGACTCTTTGGAGGGGCCTGACCTCTAGGTTGGGACCACTGGACTAAACTACTAACTAATTAGTTAAAACTAGCTCCATCTGGACCAGCTGCAACAGTAAAATGCTACGTACACATTAATGCATCAGTAATAATCACAGGAGCCATTTTTTTGCAGAACTAGTACTTTAACTTTTGCTTAAGTAAGATTTTGAATGGAGGGCTTTTACTGTGTGTCTGTGTGTGTACCTTGGCAGTAGGGGTTAGTGGGGTTGAAGTTGAGGGCGAACTCGTGGTGCGCAGCCTGCAAGATCAAAAACACAGCAGTTCAATAAACCTGACAATCTAGAAGCTTTACTCTGATTGGCCGCTTAAAAAACTGATGTCATTTCAACTTTCAGATTTTTTAAAAAGGGTCATTCAGTTCAACCCAAATCACAAAATTATAAAATAAATGTTACACTTTTATAATTTGGGCGGTGGGGCAGTGTTAAAAACACTTGAGAGTCTGTAGAATGCTGTGTTGTGATTGGTTGGTTAGAGAGCTGACCTGGTAGTCTGGAGGCAGTTTGGCTCCAAAACCGAACGCTGGGAAGAGTTTATCACTGAAACAAAACAAAAAAAAACACTGTTACAGTCACATAAATAAGGCAAATAAAGGATTCAGAGTTTATGGTTCAGGCTGCGGGATTAGGAATTAGAGTGTGAGGTTAAGGGTCAAATGTTTAGGATGTAGGTTGAAGTATTTTAGGTGTGGCATTTAGGGTGTATAGTTTTGGGGTGTAGGATCTAGGGCAGAGTAGGATGTAGAGTGTGGGGTCCAGGGTGTAGGGTTTATGGTGTAAATTGTAGGGTTTAGGTTTTAGTTTGTAGGGTGTAGAACGGGGGTTTGAGGTTGTAAGATGTAGGGTGTAGGATGTAGGGTTTAGGAAGTAGGGTTTAGGAAGTAGTGTGTAGGATTTTTGGTGTAGGGTGTACTGTTTAGGTTGTAGGATTTAGTGTGTAGGATGTAGGGGTTAGGGTGTAGGAACTAGGGAAAAGTAGGATGTAGAGTGTGGGGTTTAGGGTGTAGGGTTTATGGTGTAAATTGTAGGGTTTAGGTTTTAGTGTGTAGGGTGTAGAACGGGGGTTTGAGGTTGTAAGATGTAGGGTGTAGGATGTAGGGTTTAGGGAGTAGGTTGTAGGATGTAGGATTAAGTGTGTGGGATGTAGGTGTAAGGGTGTAGGAACTAGGGTTCAGATTATATAGTTTAGAGTGTAGGGTTTAGGTTGTAGTATGTAGGGTTTAGGGTGTTGGAATTAGGGTGTAGGAACTAAGGTTTAGGTTACAGGGTTTAGAGTGGAGGGTGTGGGGTTTAGGATTTAAGAGTGTAGGGCCTTGGTTTAGGGTTTGGTGCGTATTTTTGAAGGTGTAGTTTTTCAGGTGTAGGTTGTTTGCAAGTGTATACTAACGTGTCATAGTCGTGGACCACCTGACCCACAGACCACAGAGCAGACAGGTACTGGTTCAACCCGTCTGGACTCATGTAGTGGAGAGAGTTGGGCGAGCGAGGATCACCATTCGAGCCGGTGAAGTCGATCCCCACCTGCAGCGTTCATACAACATTCATTCATTAATCACCACCTACAAACATTAATTCATTAATTATTCAAATACATCGTTTACATGTTACTTTAATCAACCAGTTTATAAATTGTGTTTTCAACAGATCAATTAAGACGTTGTGATTAATAACTGAAAGGTCTGTGTGTAACCCAGTTCACAAGGATCCCGAGATCAATCATCATCAAAGAACACAACATTTTGCAATCTTTGATTTTGTTTCAATCATGTAAACTGAAATGTGACTGGTGGATTAAAATGAAGCATTTACAATGTGTTAACTGATGTTGACGTACGGTGAAGTTGATCTGGCAGCCGCCCATCACGTAGTCCAGGAAGGTGTGCTGAGCCACCATCTGCAGAAACACAGGGACACAGTTTAAGTGAAAGGATCTCTCGTGCATCTATGTGTGTATTTAAATACACGATCAATGAAATTACAAACATAAATGAGAAGAAAATAGGCTTGACAACAAGCAACTCCCAGCAGGGAACTCTGGGTAATGTGGTCTGTACCGTGCAGCTCTTCACAGAGATGACTCCAGAGTTCTTATAGCTCTTCTTTTTCTTCTGTTTGTCGGGGTGGATGCAGTCAAACTCCACCTGCAGGACAACACATCACACAGTTTAATGACCTCATGACCTCTGACCAGCCAATAGAAAGCAGTCAAATGTTTTATTATCAGTGAACTCACCTGTGAACCTTGTCCAGCCTTCTGCAGCTCTGAGACTTTAGTGGTGAAAGAACCAATCAGATCATGAGTTCCATCACTGTCATGATCAGAGCAATCGACCTGCAGAGGGAGGAGGAGATTTCATTCATCAACTGTTGAAGATTTCATTTGTTGTTATGACTGAAGGTGGGTTCTGATTGGTGGAACCTTCAGCGGTCTGTCGAGGTTGCTGGAGCAGAACGTCTGTAGAGGAACAGTAAACTTCTTCCAAGTGGGATTCAGATTGTTCTTCACCACCTACACACACACACACACACACACACACACACACACACACACACACCCACCATTATCATGTTCGCCATCGTCTTCATCACAATGACATCATTCTGTGTGTGTGCTCTTCAAATTAGATCAATTATAGTTTTAGGCCTTGAAATTGAAAACATTTTATTTTATTTCTCTATAACATTAAATATTCATGACTAATTTAAAACAACAAAGTTTTGGGAAAAAAAACGTCTGTGTCAGAAATCACTCCCTATTAACTATACTGTGCACTTTATTTACAGTCCGCCATTTTTTTTGAGTGTCTGAATTATGAGTGTATAAATGCATCCACTATATAGTGCCCTCAAAAATTCCACAGTGGAATAAAAAAGTAGTGTCCATGGCATGTACATGCTGCAGGGAGAAGTGAATGAGTGAACTCAAAAACTCTGTAATCTGCTTCATCAGAACTGTGTGGGTGTGGTTTGATCAGATTTGATTGACAGTAACCTGGCAACAGGACCAGACAACCCCTGACAACAACTGTGATCGGATTCTATTTCAAATGCTGCTAAACTCTGATTGGTGCACAGAACTATATGACATCACTTTTGTTCCAACTGAGCCCCGCCCACTTCAAACACGTGACAAGGGCACAGAGAAAAACACAAACGGAGAAATCTCTCATGTGAAATAATCAAAACTGTTCCAACACCCAAATGTTGTATTCACGTCGGAACCCACCGCTGAAAGATATTTTCAGGGTCTTTAATTCAGAATTAGGTAAAAGAATTAAGATTAGAGTGCACGGAGCGGATTATGGCTATGAAGGTTCTCACAAGTTGTGTGTGTGTGTGTGTGTGTGTGTGTGTGTGTGTGTGTGTACCTCTGTTCTGTAGACCAGCTGCCACTTTCCATCATCTCCTTGTTTAAAAAACTCCAGGAATGGATCAGACTTCCCAAACGTATCCTGAACAGAGAAAACACAACATGCTGGACTGAAGTAACCGGTTCACAGTCTTGTTTTTTTGCAGTATTTCTTAAACGTCATGTAAATGAGAATCCCTGTTTCTCTAATCAGGGTTGGGGATTAGAGAAACGTGATTTCCCCAGCTTGATTTCTCCTGGAGAACGCCGATTTTGTTGACCATTTTTATACGCTTATGCATGACAAAGACTTCAGAAAGAGAAAGTAAAGGTACGGTCACATTAGGCAACAGCCCCACCATTCAAGAGAAGGACGTGATGCCACGATTTTAACATGGGTATATTGATCTGAGTGATCACAAACAGTAGACAGTCTGTCAGAGCAACATTACAGTTAATGGTCTGGTGGCGTAATGTTGCACTAAACATGGTGATGAAACACGCAAGAATAATGATTTCTACATTTCCAAACAAACTGCACGAGCGTTTCTATTGGCCGACCGAGCACACCCGCTCAGTCCAAGCTGAACAAAAGGGAACTATGACCCGCGAGTCCGCCGGTGTCGGCTGGAGATCGCAGCGAAATAGGAAACGCACGCTTGAACTTGTCCGTCATTCTGGCTTCAACAGAAGTGAATGAGAGACGGAGCGAATATTTGTAGGACGGAAGTGTAACATGCCTGTGCCTTAACAGCAGAGCGGCAGAGTGAAAGGAGACATCATCACATGTATTCGAAATAAATCTATCCAAAGTCTGAGTTAAACTAACACAAAGTAGCCTGTAGAAGTCTTAATAGGTCAGTTTCCACCACTGGGCACTTGATTATTTGTAAAATATAGACACATTCACACTTTATGGGAAACATCACTTCTATCACCAATACAAAATGAGAATTGCTTCCAATGCTTCCTTAATGTGTCTCGATTTACAACAACCAGGTTACTACACTGCACGTTAACACGTTCTCAGATTACCTGATTTGAGTAACCTAGTTCCTTAAGTTCATGTAAACGAACTGATTCTTTAAGCACATAGGAGGTGAAAGAGACGGATGGCCCGCAGCCAGTCGCACCAGCTATTTAAACTTGGCCATGTTAACACGATAACAGACGTGTTTACTAAGTGCAGATTCCCTAATTGTTAGGTTGACGTTACTAAATATTTACACCCAGTAACTACAGGGGAAAATGACTGAAAAGTTGAATATAACACTTGACCCCCCTAAAACTACAGTTCATGACTCGGATGTTGATTACTTTTGATTGGAGGATGCTGCAGAAGTTTCCTAGCAACCGATTTACACATTACTGAAGTCTTAACTGGCTAAAACATTCCTTAAGTTAGTAAGTGATGGATTTATGAAGAGCTGAGAAAGATGAAGACGAGGAGCAAGATAAGAAGAAAAAACAATGAAGAAAAGCGGGAAGATGAGGAGGAGCAGGGTTACCTTCTTGTCGAGGTTTTTAGCCGCCATTTCCAACACAATGGCTCTGTTGTCCTTTATCTCCTCTGCTGTGATCTACACACACACACACACACACACACACAGTCTTTACTTGATACTCACAATAATCTGAATATTAATCATCACGGAACAGGTTTATCTGTGGACACAATCGAATTTAACTCAATAATGATAATCTGGTGATACATAAAAAATTTTTTTAAAGTAATATTTTTAATTTCCATCTACGATCTTTGCAAGCCCACACGCACGCACGCACACACACACACACACACACACACACACAGTACATACTGTGATGGTTCCTTTCCCTGCAGGTTTGCCTTTCTTCAGCTGCAGAGGCCTGGTCAGAGTTTTACTGGAAACTATCTGAAATACACACAGAGGAGGCTGGTCTTCAGCTGTATCCATGACAACAGACTCCCATCTTGCATCAGCACTGTAATGACAGCAGCCTTGATAAAGCCCTTTGGATAAAAGCACTTTATAAATGCAGATCATATAAATTCAGAGACAGTGCTGTGATTACACTGTTTGTCCAGCAGGGGGCGGACACCTTTCTATTGAGTCTGGTATGAGGTGGTCTTAAGCCCCCAGGAAGTACGCCAACTACAAAATGTGTAATTACAACTTCCGGGTCCGTCACGTGATGCACACTGGCCCCAAGAGACTTTTCCCCACAGACTTACATTGTGAAAGAAACGTCTGTAAATCAGCAGATCATTTTTTTTGGAACTAGCCAGTAGGAACACTTAAATATCCCTTATTTAAATCATTATGTCCTAAAAGTTGTAAAATGCATAAATAGCTGAATCCAGAATTATAGAGTCACTGCCATTCATGTGAGTGAGCCTGTGACCGAGCGGCTGGGAGGTCGGGGCTAAATGAAGCGCTAGTACGCTCGCTCTATGGGCCATACAGCGCGGAAGCTATGCGGACGATCCGGGTAATTTTATACCCAGGAAGTTGAACTTTTTTGGCTTCATGCGTCACTAAGCAGCTTTCACAGGAATGAACGGGGCCCCGCCTCCGACGCTGTATCCAGTTCTCTTTATACATCCATGGGTGGTCTGGTGTGTACCTGTCCCAGTGTTAGCTCCACCCCTCCCAGGTAGTCATCATCGCTGAGGTCAGCGCTGGAGTTGTCGATATCGTAGACCCCCAGCTTCAGATTCTGAACTGTCTCAAAGTGATAATCCAGTCTGAGACGCTGACTGAAGGACGGACTGGAGGTGTTCTTCAATTTCTCAGTACGACCCAGCTGACAGAGAGAGGGAGGACATTTTTTTTTGTTTAATTGATCTCACATAAAATTAGAAATAAAATATCCTGTAGTGTGACTGCCATGTTACCTCGGTCCAGTTGTCTCCTCCTGAGCTCTGCAGCAACACACACAGAGGATCAGACTTTGATCCGACATCTTTATCCAGCAGGTCAGAGCAGGAGACGCTCAGCTCCACCTTAGTGACACAGTCCGCCATCTGAGGGGGGACAAAGAGAGACCTTCAGATCAGGATTCAGTTCAGAATACACAACGTTCGTACAGAGTAGCTTCAGTATCAGAACAGATTGTAAATTTGAAAAACAAATGTGTTATTTGGTTAGAAAATTGTTCAGAAAGACGGAATCAGTGATAAACTGAAAAAAAAATTTGTGCTGTGAAGAGCTTCGCTTGAACAGACAGCTGAGATCGAAAACTCTTTGTTCCCTACAGGAACTTAAAACAAGACGCGACAGTGACTGCATATTGTGTTTGTTTATTTCCTTTATGTAATAATTGTCACAGTATAGTGTTTTTGCAGTTAGTATACAAGAAGTTAATGTTCAGGAAACTATGCAATATGTACACTGACAGGAGGGAGGAGTTGTGAGCAACATTTTTCAACATTTCAGAGACCAATCAACTAATCGAGAAAATAAATGGAAGATTAAGTGACAATGAAACTCAACACCACCAGTAAAAACCTATATAAACCAGGAACTACAGCTACAGACCTTCACTGCTGTCTCTGCTGCTCAATACTGAAGTCTGTAGTGACGTAGAAAAGATGATTTTCTAGTTTGAGTTCTGCTGACAGTGACAGGTTCCCTCCACTGTGATCCACTTATCTTGTTCTTTTACACTTAATGTACTTTACATTATGGTGCTTCACTGTCACAGAGAGGACAGTCTGTTGAGATAATACTGTGTGTGACTGTACAAATGTATCTTTTCCACATGCAAAGGAGGCTGCCAGTCCTCCAACAGACACTGAATAAACTGAGTGAACCACGGCCGAAGCCTCAGAGTCTTCTGCATCAGCAGGTATAAACTGGGACTGGACTCTCTGTGTGATGACGTGGTGAATAAACTCTCATGAGGAGACGTGGTCAGTCACTCTTCTTACGTTTAATTTAAATGTGACCTTTTTTTTAAAAGAAATCTCTTGCTCCCTCCGGATTCCAAGCAGCTAGTGTCAAAATTTGTGAAATGCTTTACTGCTTCGGTTTCTTCAGATTTTATCAGGGAAGTCTGGGCCGGTAACTTGAATTCAGAGATATTAGCAGAGTTCTGGGAAGAGGTAATGTCCCGGGTCCATTGTTGTTCTTTTAACTCACGCTACACGTTAATCCAGTACAAGTACAATAGATTGCATTACTCAAAAACAAAACTAATGCATTGTTATATAGTAAATTAAATCACCCAACTGTATATACCATAGGTACATTTAGCTAAATTGCCTAGCTGGCAACATCATTAAAATGCTGTTTACATATTACTGCATCAGTAGTTGTAATCCAATAGTATAATAAATAATAATGTAAGACTGACAGAACCCGTTTTGCCCACATAATGAGTTATTCTACTGATTATTTCTGATGACACTTAAATTTTGAATGTTGGTCTTTTACTTGTAAAAGTATTGTACTTCATAAAAGATGTGATTATTTCTTCCACTACTGCCGACAATATGTAGGAACAGAGGGAGTTGCTCCATTTCTATATTCAGTTTACAGTTATATAAAACAGAGAAAAGCAGCAAATCCTCACATTGGAGAAGCTATAACCAGGAAATGATTTAAGTTTTGATTGATAAATGACTTAAACGCGTATTAATTATCATCCGGGTGTGTCCAAGTGTCCTTGAAAATCTAAATAATGTAAATAATATGTAAATAAAAGTATGTGTCAAAGTAATGTAATTATTTTCTTAACCAGAACCACATCTAACCTGCACCTTCACCATAGCCATCAACGAATTCACCTCAACACAGGCAGTTTGAAAGACACACTTTAACCCAAACCTCCTATTTTCTACACCTGACTGTGAACTAGTCAAATTAAATGTTGAAGTGAAAGAACTAGGGAGCATTACCTGAAGGCAACACCCAGCATGATACTGAGAATTAGACTAACTGAAGCTGTGAAACCAGTTAGTAAGCCAGTCGCACAGCAAACACACCAGTTATCGCTCTCACTCACGCTCGCTCGCTCGCTCACTCACACTCACACACACACGGCATTGTGTCAACATAAACTTTGTAAATCACCTTATCAGAGCAGTTATACTTTATCTTTTTCAGACCACAGGAACAAACACCAGGGCGGAGGAAAACTACTCACCGTCCGGAACAGGAAACGACACCTTTTCAGTCAGAGTAAACACACCAGAGAGTGCACTAACCGTGACCTGACCACTCTGTTAGACTTTTTACGAAGATTAACCCCAACTGGAGTTTGTATTATAACTGCAACTGAGACAGAAAACAGCCGTTAGCTTCCATTCAGCACCTTCAGCTAACAGGGAGCGGCAGACAGACAGACTGCGCTGTGATTGGACAAGCAGCTACACAACCGCGTCCTGATTGGACGAAACGACTGTCAGTCACGCCCTCTGGGCTCAGAGCGGCTGGGCGACGTTTCTATAATGTGTAAAGTTAGCAGCAACAAAATAAAAGACTTCCGACCTGCCTCCTTCAGAATAAAAGCGGCATCACAACGTTCACATCACACATTTCAAATGTGTTCCTTATAGCAGGTTTGGCTGTAATTAATCAGCTTGAAGCAAGGGCACAAAGTGTCAAAAAGTGACATTTTAAAGACAAACTCTGCAGTCTGACAACCTTAAATATCAG
This sequence comes from Maccullochella peelii, assembly GCA_002120245.1. NCBI lineage: Eukaryota > Metazoa > Chordata > Actinopteri > Centrarchiformes > Percichthyidae > Maccullochella > Maccullochella peelii. Next base: position 20,560 of record LKNJ01001845.1, on the reverse strand, counting down.
TATGGCTACAATTTATTTCTGTCTGAATTAAGTTACAAGTTGCCTGGGCCATAAACCCAAAAAGAAGAGGTCAAAACTCCACTCACACTCTTAGTATAAAGAACAACTTTATTGTTGTTGTTGTTGTTACTTCTCCATGCACCTTTGAAGTGGGTGAAGTTGTGCCAGAAATCCCTACTCTGCATCCATAAAGCCAATAACATACAGCGGATAGCACAAAAACAAGAAAAGAAAGGGTCCAAAGTAAGTAGGATCAGACAGGCTGATTATTTTTTTCATTAAAGTCCGTGGTCCCTCCAGTACTTCATTGTAATCTTGTAAAACTAAGATTGCTCTCTCCAGTCTAAAAGTCTAAAAAGTCTTAAAGCCATTATTCTTGGCTAAAGCATGCAGGTTTCTGTGATTTCCAGTGCAATAATATGTTTAACAGATAAAAAGGTGAGTGCAATAATACGAATTACAGTCCTAGATGACGTATTTTGGACATTTGTATTGAACTAGGAGTACTCTGACAAATGATTCATACCATAATCAAATGAAAGCAGCTTTACAAGGTAGTTTAATGATAAAGTACAGACCAGCAGTAGTGTTTGCACATTCAATTTGTGCATTAAGAAATTAAGGTTAATAGTAAAATGTATAATTTAGAAACCGTTCTGGCTGGATGATTGTTATTAAGTGCAGCCTTTACGTTTAATAAATATTATTACATATTACTTATTTTGACAAGACCAGATTTAGTCCGTGCTTTCATTTAGTGAGTGTCGAGATTAAACAAAGGTCTTCCTCAGCAGATGGAATTTGCTCAGGATAACAACAGGCAGTGATACTATATGTGGTCCTGATGACAACATCCGCTGAGGAGGAATGTGACATGCGACTGATATCTCCTGAAAATGCTAGTAAGTGGACCTTTAGTTGAGATTTTTTTTTGTCAAACTACCGTTGTTAAGGTCCAGAATAAACTTTCACACTCACTTCTGGACAGCTTAAAAAAGAAATTTCTGTGCTTTTATGTTGAAGGGCAGACACTCAAACCGGAAGAGTCTGATGATGAGTTGTACTCTGTTGTACTGAGATCATCAGACGTACAATTGAGAACAGAGCGCAGAGGAGAAACTGAACAAACTGAGCACAGCATGCGCCAACCTCCTCACAGAGAACAATACAGTTTCATTTTATTCATCCTTTGCAGTAGAACAGTGGAGTCAGAAAAAGCAGCAGAGCGTCACATGAGAAACAGAACAGGAAAGACCAAAACACAGAAAAATACAGTCCTGAGAAGGAAAAAAGCACATAATTTACAGAACCACACACACACACACACACACACACACACAGACCTCCTGCCTCAGCCGACATCATATCATCCTCTAATGAAAAAAAACTGCTCACATCCTTTAATGAACTCTTAAATTCTGCTCAACCCTCCACTGCCTCCATCTTCCTCAACTTTATTTTAAATTCTAGTGGAGATCCCAAAGTTCATTGTTTAGTTGAAAAGGAGACACAGCAATCTGGAATTGGAACTGGGTTCATTACCCAAACTACAGGTCTGGACTGAGATACTGCACATCCCAGGACCTGCAGTAAAGCTATGATGAGAAGAATTTAAAAATCAGCCAGTTTTATAAATCTATTACATTTTAAAATTTGCTTGGAAATCAATAGTCAAGTATACAAATACACAGGGTTGTATCTCCATTGCACCTGTAAACACTACCATCTATAGTCCACCATCTAAAGGCCACCACCTTCTATCTAAACACTGCCGTGTATAGGCCACTACCTACAGGCTACCATCTAAAGGCCACTGTCTATAGGCTACAGGCCACCATCTACCATCTATTATCTAAATGCTGCCTTCTACAGGCCGCCATCTACTGGCCATCACATACCACCTAAACACTACCATCTACAGGCTAACATCTATATTCTAAACGCTACCATCTACATGCCTACACCTACTTTCTAAACACAGCCGCGTATAGGCCACCATCTACCATCTATTATCTAAACACTACCATCTACAGGCCACTCTCTACTGACTACCATGTACCATCTACCGTCCACCACCTAAATGCTCCCATCTACTATCCTCATTATCCACCATCTACAGGCCACTATCTACTGACTATCATGTATCATCTACAGGGTACCATGTACCAATTACCATCTACAGGCCATCATCTCGTTATTTTTTTTTGTTACGCAGCATTGCTGTAAATAAGATTTACCCTCTATGGTTATTCAAGGTCAATCTAAGATTGCTGCTGCTGCTGATAGTTTACAGGTTACAACTGGATGTTTACAGGCCATTGTTGATGCACTATCTTGTAATTTCTCATGTTTTGAATGAAGCATCTTTGTATCTGTCACTCACCTGAAAGTCCCGCCTTCTGTCTGTCTATTGATCAGTCCGAGGGGGGAACCTCAGCAGGTGAATGATTGACAGCTCAGTGTCAGTCAGCGATAATTTTACCTCTGTTCCACACCCACACAGACTCACTGTTCGGACTCACATCCTTTGCAGAAGCCAAGTCTGTCATCAGGATTTTTCTTTTATTCCAATGCATTTTTTCCTTTTCTCCACACACCAGGTCCACAACACAGACACAATTATCTTCACCAACAACCATTTGTCCAGACTGTTTCACTTCACTTTATTAAGGCCTGTTTATCCATTTCTTTCACACACACTTCAAAACTGCATGCACAGCCAGTGGAACATTGTTCAGTGTACCTGTTCGGAGGTTAACCATTTCCTGAAAGCAGCAGACGATCCCTCTTCAGACAAAACCACTTCCACTGATGCTTTCTGCTAGTTAGGGTCAGTACTACTGACTATACTACATGTATATAAGAGACTGCATGTGTGGGATTAACAGAAACACAACTGTTTATAACTTTGAGACTTTATTTTAAATCTGCAGCATGAAGCCCATCACAGAAGCTGAGAGCAGCTGTGGTGAGTAATAAGATTTCGGCCATTCATGCTGAAATCCAAACTTAATAGTTCTATCTTTATGATACTTTTCAGGGATAGACGCAAATATTTTTAAGCACTGGCCCCATGGGCCACCACGCCCCTAAATTTGGTGGCCAAAGCACATTTTTAGTTCCAGAAAAGGCAATTTAACGCAACTTAACACAGCCTTCCTTAACTGTAACACTTCAATAAATGAAAAGAGATTAACAGAATGAAAATATATTTTTATAATCATTTAAATTGAAAACAAAAGTTCTTTGTAAACAAATGGTACCTATATTTTCTCACTGTCTCTTAGTCCAGTCTCACTTCCTCGCGCAGATAGAATGATATATGGTATTGAACTGAAATGTGCGAAGGAATTGGGATGTTTGTGGAAATGTAATGTTGCTTTGGTGAAGGCTCACAGTATAGGGATAAAACTTGTGGCCACGGGCCGTAGGGCCATGGTTAATATCAAACCCTGCTTTTTGTGATAGTTATTTTCTAAGACTGTTATGCATGGTTTAAAACTTATATTATGTGGGGATTTGTCTTACTTTCTATACAGCCCTCCATCTTTCTCTTCTGTCATTTTTTCTTTGATCGGAGGTCAAGAGGAAAGACTCCATGATGAATCCAACTTGGATAGAACATGAACAGAAACCAGTTATTCTGAGATCATGACATTTGTCTACAACTACTTAACTGTTTACATAAACCTGATCATTAAATCCTTAAAAACCTTAATATGAGCCTCATTTATCGATGTGGGCACTTCATGTAAAAATTAGATAATAAGTTCGATCACTACTAAGCCCCCTAAAGGTCCCAGTGGACTACTTTTACGTTCACTTGCAGTACTTTTGCGTTACCTCACAATACTTTTTGCATTATTCCCCTCTGATCCACATATCTGGAGGAGAGCCCAAGTTTTAACAATAGCCAACAGCCACGGCTGTAACCACAACATGAGTGTGTGCAACAAAATTGCGAGGGAATGCAAAAGTAGTTCACAAATTACTACCATTAACACAATGGATCTAAAACATGTATTAGCAACCCCAGCAGTTCTCAGCAGTAGCATGAACCTGGGGCATGCTGAATATTGATGAGCTCCAGCATTTTCTGTTGTTTTCCTGGCCGTTTCACACCAAAACAGTGAATCATGCCAAATTGATCCAATGAAAATGTGCTAGCTTGACTCCATGTTGGCCTGTCAGCCATTTGCTTCCCTGCTAGTTTAGTGGTTAACCTGTGCACTAGCCAAGATGTTAGCATCAGTGTGGAGGTGGTTATTTATGCTGAGAGACAGTACAGGTGAACACTGTTCAATTGTACTGTGAAATCTAATAGTTTGGTTTAAAGTCATCATGAAAAAGCTTCAATCCAGATTTGAGATTCTACAGAACAGATATCAGCCACTTCAGTCAAAAGTAAAAAAAAAGTTAAACATTGGGCCCAACTGCTAGCAGCGGTGGTAGCTTCATTTTGATAAAATCTGTGACCAAGTCTCAAATATAAAAACAATGATTACTTGAGGCACAACCTGGAGCCATTTACTGGATCCAAGTTGAAATTTAAATACCTTATATTGCATTGAAGATGTCGCCATGAAGGTCACCTGTATTCCAAACAAAACCAACCATCTTCCATTCAAGTTTTACAAAATAAAGAAACAAGTTACTTAGTAACTCAAATTAACCCATTAATCAGATAAGGTTCCATCATCAGACAGTGAAGAGCAGACAGTCAGAGAGAGGTGATCGCAGGTGAGCATCAGGAACGTCCTTTTATTAGCCAAAGCAAAGGAGACTCCACATCATGTATGGTTATATGATCATACAAGTTTGTTCACACTGACAATAGAAACAAAAATCAGCTTTAAGGTGAAAACATATCAAACATACATACAACAAAAAGCTACCAAACTAAAAACGCTACAGACTTAATCTCAGAACTCTACAGTCCAAACACCTATTGAGCATGTGCTGCGGAAAGGGAGGGGTTGGGGGTGGCATTGTTTAAACAGAGCAACATCAGAAAAATGTGACAGAGGAAAAGGATTCAGCAGCCCAAAGTCATTATTTACAAAATAAAAAACGAGTCAGCAATCTGTCCATCCCACATCCTCTATATAGCAACAGAGCACTGCTGCAACACAGAATTGTGTCAACATTTTACCATAGCAACAGAGTGTCAGCCTTTTACAATGGCAACAGAGCTTGATGTCAGTATAATTTTTTACCATAGCAACGGGGCATGTCAACATTTCACCATAGCAACAGAGCATAAACATTTGATCATGGCAACATAGCTTTTCATCATAAATTTCACTGTGGTAGAAAAGCATTTAATCTACAGCACGTTTTTCCATAGCAACGGATTTAACCATAGCAACAGAGCATGTGAAGATTTTACCATAGCAACAGAGTATGGAAAGACTTTACCATGGCAACAAATTTTACCATAGCAACAGAGCATGTTAAGATATTACCATAGCAACAGAGAATGTACATTTTAAACCACAGCAGCACAGCACATTTAAGCGCATACGGCAACATCAGCCTCATTATAATCATCATGTTACCATAGCAACATAACAGGTGAGTGTGTTCAGTGTCAACTCTGGACATGACTTGACAAAAAGCTGCATTGGAAACAGAGTAAGAAAAGACCAAAATCCTGCTAATATCAACATAATCATCATCAGTTTGTGCTATCAGAGTCAGTGGAGGAGCCACAGAAAAGAGCAAAGTTTGGATCAGAGTCTTCCTACTGGACAGACTGCAGGGGGCAGGGCTTACCTGCCATAACCTACACAAAGGGGGAGGGGCTTCAGTTATTTACTGACAGTCAGCAGACAGGCCAAGGTCTAAACTGGGCTGCTAACAGTTGAGTTTGAGTCCAGAAACAGGTATGGTTTTTGTTGGCTTTGTTTCACCTGGATGGTTAATCCAGGTAGGTGTAACATCTTTTTTTCTACAGTCAGTCTGTTTTGGGCGAGGTTTTAACCCAGGCTTATCTTGACCTTGCGTGCTCCAATAGGTCGGTCATTAAGGTCCATGACAGCGGCAGTGGCCTCCTCGTGGTTCTGGAAGGCCACCATGGCTTCGCCAGTTGGTAGGCCTTTCTCACTGAACTGCAGGCAGACTGAGCCTGGCAGAACCTGGTAGCCATAGAAGAAGTCCATGATCTCATCCACGGTTACAGTGAACGGCATGTTTTGAAGCTTTACAATTGTCGGGCCAGCAGCACCGCGTTGATTGTTGGGATTGTTAGGCCCACCAGGGGCCGGCTGGTTACGTAGACCATCAGCTCCTGGAGTGAACACCTGCTGTCCACCAGTAGCCCCGCCCCCTGGACGCCCTTGGTTGTTGTTAGCCCCTCCCCCCCGGTTCTGTCCTCCACCACCTCCTTTTCTGTTGCCATTGTCAAAAGGCACCAACCCCCTGAGCCCATCCTGGCTGAATGGAGCTCCTCCTGCAGCTCCAGGTCGAAAGCCCGGTGGCTCCAGGATCGGAGCACCAGGAAGACCAGCAACAAGTGGAGGAGCCACGCCCAGATTCACATCCCCCAGCCCTGCTGCCAGAGGAGGGAGAGGAGGAGGGCCTGCCAGCCCGTTCCCTGGGGCCGAGAATGGAGTCACAAAGGGGGCACTGTTGAGGTTCCCCATGGTGTTTCTGAGAAAGTTAAACTCCTCCCCACTAATCCCAGCAAATGGGTTAATCTGGGGTTGCTGGGGACTTGGCTGAGCTTGCTGGTGTTGATTTTGATTTTGGTTCAGCTGGTTCTGGTTGCGTTGGCCCCTCTTGTTCTGGGGAGGAGGATTCCTCTCAATTTCCTTCATCTGGTCAAAGGTCACCAGGTGGACAAAGGCATCGCGGCCGTTGAGTTTTTGGCGGTGCAGTCTCTCAGCTTTGCGGGCATCTTCCTCAGTCCGTAGCTGAAAGATAGCTTGCCCTAAACCGTTGCCATGGGTATCTGTCAAAACCTTCAGGGTGTCCTCGTAAAGCCCCACACCCTCCAGGAAGGCACGGACATCCTTCTTGGAGACATTGTATGGGATGTTAGTGATGTGAGCGCAGTTCCTGGGGGCTTTCAAGCCATCCTGGTTCTTGCCATCACCCTGTGCTGCTTCACGTTTGCGGATAGTGTCAATCTTTTCAAGCATTCCCTTCCGGCTAATTGGGTGGACCTGGATGAAGCGGGTGCCCATGTACTGCATGTGAGCACCCAGAGCAGTCTTGTAGTCCTGTTCTGTTTTGAACTCAAGGAAGCCTTCTCCTGTGGCTCGACCATTGGGCCCGTAGGCGATGTATATGCTTTCCTCCATGATGGACAAATTGTTAAAGAAGTCCTTTATCTGCTTCTTGTCTGCCTCATAGGGAAGGCCCTTCAGGTAGACACAGAACTCCTGCCGGTGGGGAGATCTTGACCTTCCTCGCTGATCCCTGCCTCCTGCCCCTGACCCAGCATTACCACGGCGGTGCTGCTGGTCCTGTGACTCATTGCTGTTATTTAATTTGCTACTATTGTGAGGAGCATGGCCTGTGGCACTGTCATTGAGGCTGGCCCACTGCCGCTCAGAGCCCGGGGTGATCTCGATGAACCTTTGGCCCATCATGCCACCTCCTCGCTTCACAGCTTCAAAGCTGTCCTGGGGCGAGAAAAACTTGACAACAGCCCTGCCAGTTGGCCGACCCTGGCCGTCCCTCAGCAGGCGAACCCCATCCACCCCCAGACCCCGGAAAAAACCCCTGACCTCCATCTCTGAGCAGGAGAACGGGAGGTTCTGCAGGAGGACAAACAACTCATCAGGATTGGCCACTCCTGCTCCAGCGGCTGCAGCAGCAGCAGCCTTCATATGGGCCTGGAGGCCAAGAGAGGCCAGGGGGGAGAGAGGGTTGAACAGCATGGGGTTATGGGTTCCAAGAGGGAGGCCAGAGCCCAGTCCTCCTGGGGGAGGTAGGGAGGGGTTGAAGGGGGGCAGGGAGGACATGTGGGGGAGGTGGGACATAGGAGGCACTGGAGGTCCTTGGGACATGGGGGAGACAGTAGGGATAGGGGGGAGGGAGGACACTGGAGGGGGAACTGGAATGGTGGGCAGCGTGGGCATGGGGGGCATGGAAGGCATGCTGGGAAGTGGAGGAATGGGTGGGGGGCCTGCATTGAGCGATGCCAGAGCTGTTGTGATTGTAGGGGTTGAGCTGTAGCTGTTGGGGAAGCTGGGCACCACGCTGGCCACTGCCTTGTTGCTCGGTGGTGCCTGAGTTGAGCTTGCTGCAGTCACTGAGGCCGGGGTATTACCGAAACCCTGGTTTCCATGGCTACCGCTTCTCCCCCCTGCCCCTGGCTGCACAGTGGATATGGGGGCAGTACCTGCTTGTCGGTTGGCATTTCCTGCTGTAGGTGCTGCCGTCTCCACAGCGCCCGCCCCAGCCTCAAACCTGCGGCGGCTGAGTTCAATCATGTTCTGCATTTCTGTCTTGCTGCTAAGCAACAGTGATACTTTGGAGCCCTTAATGGACCCGCCTGTACGCATCATCCCCAGCCGAGCGTCCTCGTCAGTGGCAAAGACGATGAAGGCCTCGCCATGCTCACCCCCCACGATGTGCACTCCCCCGTCAGGGATGGTGAGGCCAGAGAAGAAGTGTCTGATGTCCATGGTGCCGGCCACTATGGGCAGACCCTGCAGCCTGATGACTACCGCCATACTGACTGCTAAACAACAGCCCTACAACCTGGGGAGAAAGCAACACTACTGTCAGATGAAGACAAGAAAGAGGGTGACCAGTGGTTTCCAGATGTTTCCTCAGGAAACTCAGATCTGACTTCGCAGGCCAATAAAGGCTTAGCCAACACTGCTTACATTTCAGAATAACTCAGAGACCATTTTTTAAACTTTGTGCACTCATTTTTTGCTCCTGACATTTGGAAACCAGTGGTGTTTGGAAGGGGTTTGGGGTATGGGGGTGTAAAAATTGCAAAATTATCAGGAAACTGGCAAAACAAAGCTCAACTGAAACTGTCTCCAGCCATCTTTAAATATCTTTGATTGATTTCAGATCTTTAAAAATGATGCGATCATGCTGCACGTCAGACTTTGTTAGATCCCAAATAGAAGCAATGTTAAGCATTAACATAGCTCCACTGTTAATTAATTTTTCAAGTGTCAAGAAATACATGGCAGGGAATAAAGGAATTAAGGAATGGCACTGATGTCAATAAACATTATACATACACACGCATATAAATATATAGCAGACTGATAAGCTGATGCTGCACTGATACATTCTCTCCTCAACTGTGTCTGATGGTAGGTATTGCTAATTCAGAGCAATCTGAACAGCATAAAAAGGTGTTCGTGCAAAACAGACATTTGTCATCTCCTTCATTGCTGAGTTTGGCCAAGATTTTTGCTGGCTAGTTAACTGTGCCTTTTCCTTTTTCTGAAGCAAGCATGCACCAGGACCAGGTCACATTCTGCAATTCCTCCCAGTGAAGTCTGATTGATCTGATTGACAACTCACACAGTTTCTATTTTATCCAACAAGTGTTTTAAGTTTATGCATACCTTTGATGTACGTACCTCGTGGTTTGTTACATTTAGACCATTTTCCTTGTGTGTTTCAGTAAAACTTTCTGATGCAACTTATGTTGCAGAAAAGTAAAGCCTACAGTATGCTTCAAACTAAGTTTTTGTCAGAACGTCTAACAGTATTTAACACCCCATTTCCAAAGGTGAAATCAACTATTTTTGTAACTCGAAGCAGACAATGAAATGTCACGTGACAACATGTCATACAACCCAATTCGTTTGAAGATTACTGAAGACCTTAAATCTCAAAAGAGTTGCTCTGTGTATCGGCCCCTGTATATAACTAAGACGTTATGTACAATTTGGTTTCTTACTATTGTCTACCATGCAGTACATAGATATTGCTTGTAGTTTCGTCTAAAATATTTGTGTAACAATAAACATTCATGAATCTCATGCAACTAAGCTATGTGTACGGTTTCACTGTTTACAGACAGAGGATTTCTGCAGGATTCTGAAAGCTGGTGAAAAGGTCAGAAAAACAAACATTCCTGTTCAAAACATCTTGATGGAATTCAACGTTTCATAGAACAGACTGAAAGTAAGTTTTACGTTAGCTTCCAGTGACTGATGTGTGCTGGTGTTTTCAGCAGGTGGCAGCTTGTGCTTTATCAGTGTCAATAACTAGCTCTCTTTCAGACTCAACAAAGTGTCAAAAGTTAACAGCATTATGTGATATATGATTTCAACCTTACTAATAAAAAGTTGTCTTTAACCTCAACACAACACAGAAAAAAAACTACCAATCTCAAGTATCTCAACAGCCACAAGAGACTTTTAAAATAGCAGCAGGAAAACACATCTCAGAATCAGACTGCAGCAGCATTCCTACCTGGCAGCAGAGACACACACCTGTCCAAAACCCATCACGACTAAAGCGGACAGTGTACACTAGATTAAACTAGACTCAAACTTTCCTCAAAACAGGTAAAATAGTAAACCGAAGATAGGACATGCTGAACTACAACAAGCCAGCAACACCCCGCAAACACCAAGCAACAATCCAGGACCCATCAGGCAACCAGACTGCCAGCAACAACACAGAGGTGAGCAGAACTGATCCTGCTGCTTCCTGAATCCTCAAGCAGCACCAAATCAGCAGGCAGCACTTCAGCAACTGTTTGTAAAACACCACCACATGAGCAACATGTCAACCAGCAAATCTGCAATACATTGTCAACAAAACATTAGCATCGTGTTAACAGGAGCAACAGCAGTACCTTATCAACCAGAGCAATAGGAGCAACGTCATCGACATTTTAACAAAAGCAATGTCAGGTACATGTCAACCAGAGCAACATTAGCATCATGTCAACCAGAGCAACATTAGCATTATGTAAACCAGAGCAACATCAGCAACTGATTGCCAGCACAGCACCAAAGACAGCAGCTGATCAGAAGAGAAAGCAAACAGAAGTGAGGTGCAAAGCAAAATGTTAGCTAACACTGATAAACACATGTCCAACTGAGCAACAGCAAGTGGAGCAATGCTCGCTGCTTCCTCAAATGTCTCTTGGTCCTCAGACACATCTTCAGGTTTCTGTGCTCTCACTAACCCTGATCCAGGACTGTCAGACCATACATTATGGTTGAATGGACAGCTCACCACAGCTTTTAACAAGACACCAGACATCATCAACAGTATCATCATCAAGTCATTTTGAATGATTTCAGTGCTCAACCTCAGCACAGACAAATCACACCAACACTGACATATGATTGGCAGTTCACCTAATGCTTCTTCAAGATTTTCAACCTGGACATCCACTCCTCTTGTTATTTCTGGGTGTCAACCTGCTAAGTCTGTGAAACATCAACAGCAGGAACAGGATAAAACACAGCAGGAGAGGAAATAGCAACAGCTAATAATGTAAGAGACAACCAGAGTGTCCAGAGTGAGGTGAAAAGGTTCAACTGAAGCTGCAGTTTGCACTCACATAAACCAAGAAACCAAAGGGAGCTGATAGGAAACAGAAAGTAACCTCCTTCAAAACAGCCAGAAAACCAGAAGACAAAAGACATTTTAAATACAGCAGATTTAGGATTAAAGAGCAAAACACTGCCTTGATTTCTCAACTTTCATTAAAGCTGGAATACACAACTCTCCACATGTTGTCATCAACCTCAGAACACAGAAAAAAGAATGGAACTGAACAAGAAGAGTGGAACGCCATCCACAGACAAAAATAACTCAAACATAAAGATCTACTGTAGAACAAGGAAGAGAAAATCTCCACACATCAGCCAACTTGGAGCTCAAATCTCAACAGACAGGACAATGAGACAGGATCTGGCGTGATGAGGCCTGGAGCACACAGCCTCTAGCTGCACCTTATTAAACCTTTACCTATAGCAGTGTGTTCCACACCTTATATCCCTCCAAATATTTCTGGAGTGACTGATTGTACAGAACTCCACTGACCTGCACAAGACAAAAACAAAAACAACTGACATACACGGAACGGTACCAAGGTGATTATTCTCCTTTCCACACAGATTCACCATATGAGGTATCACTCACTGACTACAGCCCCTTTCAGACATGCATCTTGTTAAAAAATGTTCAGGCAATTTCATATGTCAGTCTCATGTTTGAATACACAACCCATACCACAAATAAATAAAACATTTTTGATATGGTACCCTTAGTGGGCAGGACATGAAAAATAAACTTGTCATTAATCTCTTGTGGAAAACTACTGAATGGTGACACAGTTTCAAAACATATCTTTGATATTTCTGTACGCCAATTTCTTGTGATTTATCAGCTGTTGAATATGCTGATATTGATATATCTGCAATGAACTAATATCTGCCTATATATCGCCAGTCGCGCTCTAATGGTCATAATGAAACCAGGGAAATAAAACACAGCCATTACTTCCATGTCTGAAAGGGGCATAAGTCAGTGAATCTGTTCATTCTCTGAAATACAGAGAATGAATACACTCATCTTGAACAACTTTCTACCTGCTCATATCAACAGTTCATTTTGTGGTGGTCGTGTGACGTCGCGGCCCGGGGGCGTGGCTTGTGGTTGTGGTCTTAAGTGGGCAGCAACCGCAGTGCAATTAACAAAAACTGAACTATAGACAAAACAGTTCTGAACAGAGCTCAAACTCACACACTTCCCCCCTCCTCATACAGTGAAGAAACTACAACATCTGCTCACCCGTAACGAAAATTCATACATTGATAATGTGTTGGTTAGCTAGCCAACGGTTGCTGGCAGCTACGTACAAGACACCATTTTAAACAAACCTGCCTGAACGTTTCACACAAGCAGTCATAATAAAAAACAACTATCAGACATGAAGCCTCTAAAGCGAGATCATAACAGCCATTGCTAACTAGCTAGTTCCCAGCAGAAATACTGAATGTAGCTAGCTTAGCTTAGCTTAGCTTAGCTACCTGAGCAGGCTAACGCTCCATTAGCCATCTAGCTGGTTGTGAACCTTGCTTTGTGTGTGTGTGTTAAGAGCGGAGCAGCGACCAGGATGCGCACTTTTAGCGGCTCCTCTCGTGCTCGGCTCCCGGTGTGAGTGTGTCACTGAGCGAGCTGCCGCTGCTGGATTCTTACCGAGAAATATGTCAACAAACACACTGAGGTTTAACTCATGAACGAGGTTCTTCGTCTCTTCTCTTCTCTCTGCGGGTTACGACTGCACGAAATGTCGGCGCAAACACCGCGATACCACACGTGATGACGCGAGACTGCGGCCGTCGTTTCCCTGACGTCAGAGCGATAGCGCCCTCTATCGGCTGAACAGGGCTAATCAGAATCAGAATCTGGTAGTAGGTTTTCACAATCAAGGAATTTGCTTTGGTATTTTAGTGCATAACAATAAACATAGTACTTAGAAAATATAAAGACAGATAAAGCAAGTACAGCAAGTGAAGAAGCATAAATTATGAAAAATTAAACTTGATGGGAAAGTCAAAATCCAAGGAGACGTTCTATTTCTTCTACATTTACACAATATGTCCAAAAGTATGTGGACACCATGTCCTGTACGCAGAGCCCTGACCTCAACCCCATCCCATCCAGTACCTTTGGTATGAACAGGAACTGTGAGCCAGGGCTTATCTCTCAACATCAGTGCTGGACCTCACTAATGATCTTGTGGTTGAATGGGAGCAAATCCCTGCAGCAAGTCTCCAAAATCTTGTGGAAAGTCTTTCCAGAAGAGTGGAGGCTGTTATAGCACCAGATTAATGCCCATGGTTTTGGTACCGCATGTCAAAATATGCACACACTTTTGGCTATGTAATGTATCTGACAGATGTAGTTACATTACAGATCAAGATTTTACCACAACAGAATATGAGCAATGCTGGATTACCGACAGGGCAAAGTGGGCAACTCCCCTCGTGCCCCAGATCCTCAGGGGCCTTAAAAGCCCCACGTTTACGGTTTGTCTTATTAGGATTAATAGCACATTTCTGTGTGAATATGCACCACTCAATTACAATATCAAGAGAGATGACAATGATCCTGGATTATTACTTCATCACAGGACCTGAGCATAAATTACTTTATTTACTTGAATGTGACATGATGCTTACACACAACGTGGAGCGTCATAAGGGGCCCACACATCACTTTTGACATGGGGGCCCCAAACAGTTTAATCAAAGCGTAAAAAAAAGGGTACTAAACATATTGGTATTACAGAATAATATACTAATATTAGCTGTATATACTTGTGTACTATATAGAATGTAAGATAAATTGTGTGAATAAAAATTGGGGAGGTAATTGGGAAAAAATTGAGCTCCTCTTTCTTTTTTAATGTATGTTGCAGTTTCTGGTGTTATGGTGACCGTAGTAATAAAGTAATAATTTTCAGATAATGCTTTAACACATAACTTTTGTATTAATAATGAATCAGGTGCTTTTTAAGATTCTATGATATTTTTATTCTATCATTGTCTGATTTTTGTATTGTTCTGTATGTTGAGTTGTGTGTATTTGTGTACAGGCCCAACTAGGGACTAATGCAGGCTATAAATGCTAATGCTGTGGTATGCAGCATTTGTCCATTGAATACATTAAATGTAACATTAAATAAAAGTAAAACATGAAACAAAAGTTTATTGCATTTATGGTTATTATTGGATAATAATGTACACATATGATGAGTATAATGATAGAAGACAGTAGATGTTAGAGTCTAATAAATATGACAGTTCTAAACTCAGCTGATTACATCCAGGAACACAATACAAGACTTTAAAAGTCCTCTCAGACTGTGAGGACAGAGACCTATCAACCGAATGTTTCAGATTTTTGTGTTTTAACTTTCAGGATCGCATTCAGATTCTCATCAACAACCTCAGACACATGCATGTGGCAGAAGTGTGACACTCAGTCTCAGTATGTCAGAGACTGAGCCTGAGCTGCTTTTAATCTTCACCATCTTGAAAACTGCGGTCAGATCAAAGCTACAGTCTTGTAGAGTGTTCCAGACTTTAACAAAATAATCACACTGTGTTTGACTGGATGTTCTCTGCTGCTAATACTGAACACTGACATGGAAAGAGAAAGAAAAACTGAGTTCTGAGACAGAGGACAGTGTATCACCTGTGAACGCAGCAGGAAACAATATGTGAATCAAGTGAGAAGTTCAGACTCAAAGAATTATAATCAAATCTTCAGATGACTCAGCAATAGGAGGTCTGCTGCCTTCAGTCCCCAGTTTCCCTGAAGCAACGCTGCCCATTGTTCCTATTTTATTTCTTGTCACTGAGGTTGTTGCCCATCTTGGTTGTTTCACACACTGACAAGAACCTGCATCACAAAGCAGTTTAGCCAGCTATCTTTGCATTTAACTCAGGTTTTCTGGTATCACGAAACTGGCTCACTTTTAACCAGATTAGATCACCATGGTAACCGGGATAGAACACCTATGCTGTGGGGCTAACATGCTCCAGAGCAAGTTCACTTCAGCAGATCAGATCAAAACCTGTCAACAGACCAGTACTGACCAATCAGATCACTGGAAAAATGGAGTCATCATTCCTACAGGATCCTGACAGAGACAAAAGTATTGAGTTTACAATAAAGCGAAAAATAATAAAATGCAGTAAAGACATTTTTATCGATCAGTAGAGTCACTTTTCTTAGCATTATGTCAGAGATAGACAAAACATCTGCGTTTGTCATATCAAGTACTTCATGGTTCTGATGATGTTGCATGTGACTGGCTGTAATCGTTCATGTGAACATGCTAACCAGATTCATGATACAGAGTGACTTCGTGATACAGGACCCAGGTGTCACAGTCTCTAAAAACTTTTCAGTCGATGTTGCCATGTGTTGGTCAACTCTCTGAGCATCATCTCCTGACTGAGCAACTAGAGGAGCTTTTACAGAGACACAGCGCTACAGTTACAAACAGACTTCAAGTCAGACAGGAAGGTTGTGCGTGTTTGTGTACAAGAAGGAAAAGCTGGTCCATTCCCAGAATTCCCTGGGAATCATAATCATCGTCGTCATCATTGTCGTCAGCTAGGAAGCAAACAGGAAGTGGGAGGTTTTAGTGCTGCGACCACTTGATGCTCTTTAGATCGATGCCTTCTTGAACCATCTCCCACAGAGGGCTGACAGACAGACAGAGAGAGACAGGTTATTGGGTGTTACCTGTAACACCATTTAGTACACATTACAGATAATATCCCCATCACTCACACTTCTATCAGTAATTATAACATTTTACCCACCAAGTTAATAGCTGAGATCTGGGAACACGGTAATATCACTAAAAAGAAGTCAGACGATCAGACAGGTTGAAAACAATCAGTTTATTCAGGTGATCTAAAACACTTTTTTTGAAGGTCAAACTAAAAGTGAGTCCACCTGACATGCCAGTAATAATCCCCCCATTGCACAGGAAAACTGTGCACACAACTACAGTTAATACAGTAGGTCAAACTTGAAGCTGGAAGTTGGTACATAACGGACAAACTGGGTAACAATGTTAGCGTTCGCCTTTGTTTTCTCTTACAAATAGGTTTGTCTAACCTGGAGGTTTGGATCTCAGATGTCACCTTGGTGAGTACAGCGTTATTATTACTGATAGAAATGATGGACAAAACTACCAAAATAAGATCAGAGCTAGAATAAACCAGAATTATCATTCCAGCTGAACTCACCTCATCTCTCTGAGTCTGGAGACCTGCTGGATACATTTCTCTGCTGTGTAGTCCACCTCTTCTTCTGAGGTGAACCTGCCAATACCAAACCTAACACACACACACACACAGAAAGGTTTACATTAACCCACATGTGATTAAACTGAAGCCAAACCAGAGAACAGAAAGGCTGCAGAGAATCATCTCCAGCTGCTGATGTTTAGACAGATATTTCAGAGTTTAAAATAAAAAATGTCTTCCTGTCTCTGCTGTTCAGTCTGTCACTTCGTATCATAGCTCAGATCATAGTTAGGATTATAAACATGTTTATTATCCTGATTATAATTTACACTCTGATCTTGAACTAATCAACATTAGAACCAGAACTATTAACAGGAACATACTCCTGAAAAAATGTTATTTAATTGACATGACAAATAAAGTTAAACTTGATTATAATCAAGATTGTAATCAGGATTATTATCAGGATTATGATCTGGATTACAGTGAGGATGTTTGTACCTGATGGAAGAGTGAGCCAAGTCTTCATCTGTTCCGATCGCTCTGAGGACGTATGATGGCTCCAGAGACGCTGATGTGCATGCGCTGCGTGCACAAACACACAAACATTAATTTATTCATTCATTACCCTTGTTTGTGCGTTACCGCTACCAACTGTCAGGCAGTGGAACAACGTGGAATAACAGGCAGCAGGAATGTGAATCATGCCACCTGCACACATGCACGTGCATCCACGTGAATGATATAAAATAGTTTGACTAAACAGCTTGACTCATGAGGAGCACCCGCTCCAAGGAAAGCTTTGGGCCTGTTTTTAAAATTTAAAAGTGTGTGTCTGACCTCCCAGATGACAGAGCAACATCCTTCAGCGCCATCAACAGACTCTCTCCTTCCACATAGGCAAAGGACAGGTTGATACAGCCTGAAAAACAAACACACACAGTCAGATCCAAGTCCATCTGCCTCATCTACTGTAGTAAGATGTTTTTTGTCAATATAACATGGACTTCCAACAGAAACCTCTAACATTAAGTTCAAAGACTTTCACTTTCCAGTTCATGTTGGTTGAAATTCAAGGATGTGACAGTGGCGTGCTTTTGTGCAAGAGCTTCACTTCTGTGTGTATGTGTGTGTGTGTGTACCAGGGTAGCGTTTTTCTGGATCTCCATTCATGATGACGTCAGGAATCCCAGACATGATCTTCTGGACCAGACGATTAGCCAGCATGGACACTCTTTGATGATCATACTGTGCGCGCGCACACACACACACACACACACACACACACACACACACACACACACATTAAGTCCCAGGATGTTTGGTTGCGTTTGTTGAGTCTCGGGATGTTTGGGTGTGTTTGTTTTACCTCCATCTCGTGCTGGGCGATGTTGCAGGCAGCTCCCAGCCCAACAGCCAGCGGGGTGGGGACAGTGCCGGAGCGCAGCCCCCTCTCCTGCCCGCCCCCGCTCTGCAGCGGCTCCATACGCACCCGGGGCCGGCGGCGCACATACAAAGCACCCACACCTGTACAGTTTTATGCAACTTGTAAAGCACTTTGATTTAATGTGCTGTATAAATATACTGCCTCACCTTGCCCAATAAGCTAACAGTTAAGGGTATATCTACAGTAATGCTACAGCTAACCTTTCGGTCCGTAGATCTTGTGACCGCTGATAGACATCAGATCAATCTTCCAGTCCGTGACGTTGATGGGAATCTTTCCGACAGCCTGAGCGGCATCAGTGTGGAGGAAGACTCCTTTAGAACGACAAATCTGACCTGTGGACAGGAAGAGTAAAGGTCAATTAATCAATAGTTTTTCAGAACAGAACACTGAATCAGATCAGAAGAAAAAAGTGAAGATCAGGAAACTGGTGAAGGCTCTATGTAGTGATCTGCTTTATTCTGAATCACTGGAACACGGATGAAATACTGTGTATGTGGATATTTCAGAAATCTGATTTCTGCCAAATGTGGGGAGTAAATAACATGTTTGTATTGGCATGGTTACCGATCTCCTTGATGGGCTGCTTGACTCCAATCTCGTTGTTGACAGTCATCACCGACAACAGAGAGGTGTCAGGACGGATGGAGGCCTCCAACAGCTGAACACACACAGACACACATGCAGGTTTTAATACACACAATGACTTCTGTATGTACTCGTGTGTGTTCTCTCTATACGTTCAGCACGTGTACCTCCAGGTCCAGCAGTCCGTTCTTCTGGACTGGCAGGTAGGTGATGTTGAATCCTTCGGCCTCCAGAACTCGACACGAGTCCAGAACACATTTATGTTCAGTCTGCGTGGTGATCACATGGCGCTTCTTGGATTGGTAGAACCTGGCCACGCCCTGCAGGAGAGGGAGAGGCTGGGTCACTACTGAGATCACAAACTGGGTTCTATCTCAGTGGTGTTTTTTACAGTACTTTCATGGAGACCCCAAAATGGAGGAAACTATCTAACTAGGAAACTACCATAACTGTGTGTCACCATCCAGTTTTATTTAATCTCTCTGTCAGAGTATAAATTGCTCCAATTTCCCAAAGCCGTACGGATTAATTTCTAGTGTGACCAGACCTTCATTCTGTTCTCAGTGTACTCGCTATGTTTTCTCTGTTCTTGCTCTGTTCTCACTGTAAACCAAAACAAGAGACGGTAGTTGTGAGAGGAGGGGAGGGACAAAGGTGTGATGAAGAGGAGGAGCAGAGTGTTACCTTTATGGCCATGTTGTTGGACTCCGTGGCTCCACTGGTGAAGATGATCTCTCTGGGATCTGCTCCAATCAGATCAGCCACCTGCTGCTCAGAGAGAGAGAGACAACACACAGTCAGTGTAAATACACAGCACATTGTACAAGGTTTAAAATGTATGCTAATGCTAATAAATAAAAGAATACAGTATACAAGTTAAAATAACTTTCTCTCTCTCTCTGTACAGACTGAGTGTCTCTCTACCTTCCTGGCCATCTCCATGGCGCTCTCGCTCTCCCAGCCGTAGGCGTGTGTTCTGGAGTGAGGGTTACCATAGTAATTCACCTGGTAGGGCAACATGGCGTCCAGCACCCGGGGGTCCTACACACAGACATGTTAAACAGTAAGTGCAAGTAAGTCTGACATCAGCTGGTAAAGCATGTAACCATGACAACAAGGTTGGTAACGGTTACCATGGGTGTGGTGGCCTGGAAGTCCATGTAGAGGGGGCGGAGCTCATCTGTCTCCAGTTCACGTTTCTTTATCAACTCTGCAGCACAAAAGAACAACAGACTGACAGTCAGCTGATTTTACTAAGAGTTTAATGAGATCTGTACGATCCTGGACTAAAGCACTAGCTCAGACATCTGAGAGCAACTTGGTCAGTACTTGTGAGTCATTTATCAACTGTGTCTGTAGGGCCGAGTGTGGAAAACTGTCTATATCAGGTGTCACGTTGATATCGAAACATATTTGTATGCCATGTATATTATCATTACCTTTTTTATATAATCTATTTTATTATATATACATAAAAAAACAACGCACATCCTTACATGTGAGACTGTACTTTATTAGCATTCATTTCATCAAACTACAATCTGTCCATCAGTTTACTGGGTAACAATACTTAGGTGTCCTGTGGAGTTTTCTTGTACAGACAACAAACTATTTCCTTCCAACATTAGCAAAGCCGATTTTCTAAGTATTTTGAATCCAGAATTGTTTACATCCAAGTTTAATAGCTTGCAGTCTTCTTCATCCCTGCCTTTGCTGGAGGATTGCAGCATACCTTGGCGTGTTACCTCCACCTGCCAGTGGAATAGTCTGACACATTGGTAGGACTTGTGTATGGAGCCAC